>VRMD01001240.1:0-18081 GCA_009872375.1 Sminthurides bifidus
CGAATTTTAAGTGCTTCAACTTGGAGAGGCAGGTGGTGGTAGAAACTCTTCGGAAGTTGGGGACTTGGACTTGCCTAACTTTTGTTGTGGTGGATGCACGTAATCCTGAAGGTGGACTTGGTTGTTTTCGTGACATTTTTTTTTAAAAACCACTTTATGGAAATTAGCACCTTTGGTCCTAGTGGAAGGTAATCACATGATCAGTAATCACGAAGGGAAATGTATTGCCATAGCTGCCATTTGGGCCACTTGTCAGAAGACATAGGGCAAGTTGTAAAACAAGTTCCGATCTGACTTCCGGTACTGCAAATATGTATTGTATGTGTGTTCACAGGCAGATTTTGTCACTACTGATAACTATACCGTAATAGTGGATTCAACGGACGAATCTACTTTAAGATGGTCATAGGGTTTTCTTGTGTTTTACAAAAATTGGACCAAAAGTGCAACAAGGAAGCTAGAAATTTTATTAACTATGAAAAAAGCAATGCCTACAGACACACAAATCAGTTAGAACAGACACTCTTGTCCAGTTCATTGGAATAGCGAAGATTATGTTACGGCTATGGCCGGACTGAAGACATTGTCCTAGTAGGACAATGGACGGATTAACAAAGACTACAAGGGGGGCAGGAGGACAGGAGCACATCCTGGTAAGCGATAATGTAATGCAGGAGCTTGACAGGTGGAAATTAGGATCAGCTACAGATCAGCAATTTAGCGGAGCAGGTGTGGAGCAAATTACTCCAGGTGTGAATTCCCTGGATTGGAACGGAAGGCTTGAATGGGTGATGACCTACTACGGGTTGGCGAAATGAGAAGTTGGCCTTACCTTGGTGAAAGTGAGGAGAAACGGGCTGGTTGAAGCCCACGAAGCTGGTCCAAGTAGACCAGTAAATCGTAAGGCCTGATACGCCCCAGGGCATTGGGCAGGTAAGAGGACCGTGGCTCTCAGTCTCATCACCTAGCGGGGATTTTAAAACAGACAGCAGAGGAAATTAGGGTGTGGTTGTGTGTCCGGTGTGAGAAAATTGAACCTGGAGGGATTTCTTTAACAAAAAGGAATTACTACAAAATGCAAAAGATTCAACGCCATTACTCATAGCAGGCCACCAGCCTGGCGTAGTACGCCAGCACTGCAGATAATGGAAGAGTGGGATGGAGCAAGACATTGCATTGTGTTCTGCGATGCAGAAGGAATCAGAAAAAATAACAAGACATTTTCCCTTCCTGTACATTGACGCTCGCTTATGTTGGGGGAAGATTGCGTAAGACTGAGTAATGGGCCGCAAATACAAGGAAGGAGCCATAGAGTGGAGGCAGTGCATTGCAGTGGGAGAAAGAGGGAGGGGCGAAAGGCAGGCAAGTACCTTCGTCACCGGAGAAAGTAAGTGGGCAGCGGGGAGCCTGTCTATGGCTATTTAGATGAGTGGTTATGGGTTAGCATGGCGAATTGAAAATTTTGCCCAGGGTATGTGCCGTGTACATGTCCCGGCCTCGTACTTAACTTGAGGGATGGCATGTTGTGGAGAACGGTCAGGGAAGGGCCAAGACGGAGTATCACGCACGAATGCCTCCATGCAGGGATGACAACAATATTTTATGACGCCATTTTTCATTCTCATGACTCTTGTCAGCACGTCGATGGAGGTTCCCCGGCACTGCCGCCTGCCTAAACGACATGGAGGTAAAACATGTTCCGGTAGATGAGACCAAGCCCACCCAGGAATTTAAATGACCGAAAGTCCGTCCAAAACTCCTATTCTGCAGGACAGTAACTCAGGTCCCTCTTGCCACTTCAGTCTTCCTTGTGTATGTACTGTCCTTTGAAGATTTCCCCCGTCGACAAAATGGAGATGGCACCAACAAATTCCCACCCCCACTCAAGTCATAAACAATCATGGAGGATGGACCTCCATCTTGGAATTCAATGAGGAAATGGCACTGTTCTCCAGCCTCTTCTGAGACCATATGTTGTGTTTTTTTGGAGAAAAAAACCACACAATTTGCATAATGGATAGATATTTTGTGAAAATCCATTCTTTTCTAGCATCCACTCGTCCTAAGTGGCGGGGGTTGACGTTATCCCGTGGCTTCTTCCTGGGACGTGAAAGGTCCCTCTGCAAGCCTCGGCTCTTGAGGTTTATTTAAGCCAAGTCAGCTGCAGGGAGGCAAATAAGTGCCGTTACGTTACGTTATCGGACTGGATTTTGCTCCAACTTCATCCGTCTTCCTTTTTTGCAGACGTCATGCAGTTCGATCTAATCTTTTTTTCACTGATTCATCTTGTCATCCATTTTGTATTTTCATCGCAGTAAAATATTGAGTGAGTAGTGAGTACACTGGAAGTTTATTGATTATGATATTATGAAACGTCTTGAATTTGACAAGTAATCCTGAGCCGGCCTATACATGTACATTTTTGCGAGTGTCGTCAATTTATAGGTTCTGCAAAAACAGAAAGCTGAAATCCCGCGCCGGTAAATCGCTTACAGGTGAAAGAGAACGTGGCGAATCTAAAAACCGGAAGAGGGCCGGTGCCAGCGGTTATGGAGGCTGTCACCAGGGTGTAAGTGTCCAAGACATGGGAACTGACAGGGATTTTTGAAAGGGAAGTAGTGCTAGTGACACAACAATCATCGGGTGTCCATCAAAATGAAATGTGTTCCCGGGCAAAAAATACCAACCTGGTGACTGGACGGATGAAAGTGGAAGATGATGGGGAACATTGCGGCCATTTTTCATTAGCGATAAATTGACGATGGAAACATGGCTGGAATCCAATGTCATATGTTACAGATCTTGGTAATTGCCTCTGGCGCTGCCGTATCGTTAACTCACAGGATCAAGTTCCAATGCAACTTAATGTATTTGCGGTCAAGTTTAATGCAGTTCCAAGAGGATGCGGTGAAATCCTCCTTGTTCTGGTACTATTCTTTGCTACTTTTTCGGAAACCGGACGCTACAAGCAAGAAAAGGTGACAAGAATTGTGAATTTGGCGCACAGCTGGTTAAAAATGAAGGAGTAAAACAATGGAAGAGACGTAAAATCGCTGGTTCGCAATGAATGAGAAAAAAAATTCTCTGAGAGTAAAGCCAGTGGATGGCTTACAATGCTTACAAAGAGGATCTGCGAGCGTAAGAAAGTCGTAGTAATTTTATGCGTAGTGAAAGGACCGAAAGCAGCTTTACGACCGGCTAAAACAGGGAAAGTAGGCTCATGAACGGGTTGAGAAAAAAATCGTCTGAGGGCAGGAAGAAGCTCAAGCGAATGGTGGCGATGCAGAAGGGAGAGGTGAGGAGCGGAATTGGAGAAAGTGGTGAAAGTGAATTACGGAAAACCAAAACATGTAGCTTAGTCCAGGGTTTGAATTTGGAATGGAAAACAAAGCCACGGAGGATAAGAGAAAGTAAGGCTTGGAGCTGCATCTCCCGAATTGGGACAGAATGCACCCCAGACACGGTGATGAGGCGAGAGAAAGGAGATCGGACGGTAAAGAGTAAGCGGGAAAGTACCGAGGAATCCACTCCGGCGTAAGTGGCATGGAATAGGTAGATTTATGTGCTTTGGGTGGGCAGAGCACACATTTCCAGGATTGTTTCCTATGCCACAAATGATGCATGCGATCCGAGATGCAAAATGTCCTTTGCCGGGGAGTAATTTCATATGCATGTTGTGAGTTCAGGCTACTCTTGTATTGTGCTTTGCTAAAGGAAATTTATGCTTGTGAGCTGGTCTTTGTTCTCCTGCTTGCTTTCTCGGTATGGCCACAAGGTTGGAGTCGCCGAGGCGGATGAATAAGCAGCCATGTTATTTTACTAAAAGGTACGAGGGAAAATATGGCTACGATTGAGTGAAATGAAAGTGCAGTTCAGAAATTAGTTGGAAATGAAACGGAATGTGGGACTCAACTCTCAAGTCGGCTTCGTGAAGAGGAACAGTAATGAAGAAATACGTTCGGTTCATTAGGCGGCAGAATTGCAATCAGAAGAGATAGGATACCGACAATCAATCCTGTGGTCTTGATGTGATGTAACTGTAATGAATAGATTAGAATGGTGTGATGACATGTAGGCATCTTGATTTAAAGGCTCAGCTTATGATTAAGTGACTGCTGCAAAATTTCAAAGTTCAAAATTTAGCATACGAATAGCTGACTCCTTATCGTAAAAGCCATAGAACCTTATACGGGTACACCTGTAGATATATTTTAATTAGTAAACGGCATTTAAAATTTACTAAAAATCAACTTTTAGCGATTACCACATTTGGGTACAATTTAGGTAAAACAGCAACCGAGTTTGAATTTCAGCTATTGGCTACTAGAACTAGAACATTAGGTACCCTTTAGTGCTCTGACCCTGGAAGATCAAGTCTCGAGTGCACATTGTCGTTTAGACAAGAGTAAGAGCTGAGAGGTACTCCCTTGCCGTATTGTAATTAGACTGAGAAAACAAAGGAGTAGAAATTGCCAGTATCTTAACAACATAAAAGGGGAAGCTTAAGAAGTTAAGCCTCTTGATTAAGTATATTGATGGTGATACCGGAAAGGATTGTTATGAAGTCTCTGTCTCTCTCCCCCACCCCCCTATCTTTATCTCCAGGCGGTTTTCCCTCCTTCAGTCTAGTGCTATCTTCTCCTGTATTGGTGTAATAAACCCAACATGTTATTACCCTATAAGGAAAGGAGTGCGGAAGGTTGGCGAATTTCAATATCGCGACCTTGATGCTCTCCATTGCCAGACAAGTGGCCGAGGAGAAGCGGAAGAGAAACCAGGGAGTAGCGACCCATAAAATCTGACGGGAGCATACGGAGAAAGTTGGTGAAAGTCGCAAGAACTTGAATGGGCGGACGGTGATTCAGGCCTGTGGATTCAATGATACTGACGTCGGGCCGCTGCCAAAGTTCTCATGCATCAGCCTTTGTTTTACGACCCTGTAAAAGCCTCGACGCCAGGAAAAGTTTCTCCTTTATGACACACTCATTCCGTATTAATGCTCAGACTTTATGAAGATGCATATAAAACATATCCAATCAGGAGCAATCGGCCCACAGACCGCGATACAGCCGGCAGTCGATGAGTCCTAAAAAAATTAGCACTTATCTGTTTGTTGTCCCCTACCCGTGGCATAAAAAGGGGCAGATGAAATCATCTATGACGAAGGAAGTCTAAGACACCAAAATCCATATCGCCAATGAAAGTGATAAAGCAAAGTCGGTTAACTTTGTCGGAGCAATGAAAGTTGCAACGTTTCTTCTTAGCACAACACACTGTAGTAACTATAGCAATATTGCAAAAGATGTGAAAATTCTTTTACGGCCTTGTCCCTCATATCCTTTTGTTGCTCGTGAAACTGCTTTGTGTTAAAAATGAAACTGCTTCCGTCCGCCTCTGTGTTAAACTTGATGTGAAATTAAGAGCAGGGCGGCTGTTGACAGGGACAGAAATTCTTGGCGGGATTTACAAGATAGGATCCTTGTCAAGGATAACAGCTTAAAGTTTAACTTCTGGGCACTTGAGTACGACAGCTGCAATATCAGGAGCAGTAGCTCATGGAAAAAAGTTTGCCGAACCTCAACAAGAACAAGGTTAGGATAATAGGGCTGAAACTTGTTTCCCGTTCCCCTCCACCAACCCTGTGCTCAAGCACAGTAATCAATGATCGAAAGATATCAAGCTTTACGACCGCTGCAAAGTGATAATATCTTGTGCAGTGTGCCAAAGGAGCAATTCTCCAACTTGCCAGCTCAAGCAAACATGGCGACGATCAGGTGATGGCATACTTAAATACGGAATCAATGCCTGACTGACGATAAACCGGGTTTAAGAAGCGAGAGATTTCCCCACCCGTCCTTCTGTTCGGCTTCAAAAGGCCCATTTTCCCTCCTCCATACTTTCAAAATATAATGGCCTTCCAGGACGTTGAGCAGACGCGGATTTGTTGCTTGAATAGGCTTGTTGCATTCCATGCACTTTACTCGATTATACTTTGGCAATAGCCAAAGTTACTCAATAATGGCTGATGGGCTTGTAGCCTAACTGCCCATGTTCTATCCCCTTCGGAGAGTGGAGGGTGTTATCAAAAACTCAAAAATCTTTCCCGCCAATCGTGAAAATGGCGCGGGTTTCAAAAGTAACTTATGCAGACGCTGAAGCTAGCATAAGGTACAATCTCTCTGTCTGGACGACAGACATTAGTTTAAGCTAGCAATAAGGGAAAAGCCACTTCTGCTTTTTAATTCGTTTTTCAATATTTTTAATCGCCCAAGGCAGTGAGCCAACTAAAGTTGATAAAACAAGGCCATTGTAATTAACTCGGCGAGGTTTTTAATCAGAAGAATTACCCGGCTTAATCCCACAAGCCTGTGAAATTCTCTGGCTGATGAAGCTCCTCGGAGGAGGTTTCGTAACAGGGTAGTAGCGAATAAATAAATAATTACGTCTTTGTAATAGAATTTTAATTACTCTCGTCTTCAGAGGAATTCGACGGCTGTCTGCCTCCTCCTCCGACAGAGGAGAAAGCCAGCTGCCAAAAGTAAGCAAGTGGTCTTTCACCAATGGGAATTCACGCCCAGTGCTCCGCATCTCATGTTTTTGTACTTGAGCTCCATCGGAATGAAACTCGATGCCCAGTTCTTGCTCTTGTTCCCACGCCTGGCGGCCAGCAAGGTCTGGTTTTTATTACAGAATTTGAACCGCTGCCAGCCCGTGTATCCGTTGCCGACACCTCCTCCTTCCCTTGCCAGTTCTACATGTGTGCCAGGGCCCAAGTGAAGTTGAATCCCACAATTCACTAACATCACTTCTTGCCGTCTCCATGCTCTGTTATGTTCCTGACTAATCGGTTCATGACCACGGGCAGTTGGCTTAAGGCGGGCTGCTGGGAGGTAAAAGTTTTTCCACTCGGGGGTAAACCAGTTCCTTGTGTCGGGGGAGAAAGAGTGACTTGGGTGTATATAAACTTGATAGACTGCCGTGGCATGAGCAACAAATTGAATGCAACTCGTCAACTGAGACTGAGAGTGAACTGAGAGTAAGTTGAATCTCCTAAGCTAGTCTGAAACTGCTTTCCTCACTTTCTCCTCAGGGGACCTTATATAAGTGCATTGGGTTGAAAAAAAACTTGTTAATCTTTCAGTACATGTAGGGCAGTTGATCATCTCCAGTTACGAGGATTAGCCAAGCTGGGTCAGCTGATAAAGAAATGCGGAAAGAAGAGCCGAGTCTGGAGGAGGATTTGGAAGATGGTGAAAAGGCATATTTTCCGACGGATGATTCGTAAAAGTTTTTGCAACTTGTGTCGTTAGCAGAGATCTGAGCTTCGCAACCTGAGTGATTCATGGGTAGTAAATCTGCGAGACGCCTAAGCTTCTCAACTTATCCGAGCTTTAGCTCCGACAGCATAAACTGGAGCATTGCAATTCAAGTGTCTCAAGGGCCGGAGGCAGCATAATGTAAGTGCATCCCCGGACTCAAGTGCACTCACATATGCAATTTGGATGGACAGAGGGATTTTGGCATTCTGTGTCGAATCCATTGCACGGGGAGCTAATACCGTTGATGAGAAGGAAGAGTGGGTAAGAGCCCTATGAAGGATCGGAAAAAACTTGAAGGAGCATGAAGAGATGGAAGAATTTTAGACTTGGTATAGAAAAGTTGCAAGGTTCGCAGAAGCCGGTGAAAGTGAGCAGAAACTCTGAGTCAGTTTGTCGGTCTCGGTACTATTCCTGTTTGCGGCTGGAGATAAAAACTGAGCATACTTCTGGGAGATTGAGTGGGAGGAATCCGGAGCAAGTGTCCCGATTCTAGATGGTGGATGCACTTACAGCTTGGCAGAGCCACGGTCTGCTCAGCTGGCAGTGCAGTTGCAGTGCCTTCCACTCCTGTAGGAGCGGAGCTGCAGAGGAGTGAAAGTATGCAAGCAGGTAGTGAAAGTGCTCGTACCGGAAGCGAGTGTTGGATGGGCTGAGGAGGAGACGACGACGACGACGAGATGATATGTGGATTGAATCGGGAACGGGTTTCCTCCTACACTGCTATCTTATTGCACCGGCACCGTTACTCAGCTCCATTACAGCAAGCTGGACGGAATGAATTGCAGTATCAGAGACGATTTGGATTGCTAACAATAAGAAGCTGGTCGTACTGCCTGGCTGGAGAGAAAGGTGCTGACTTTCTAAGGGAAAGTTTAAATAAATGGTCGGCTGGTGCGATGAAAAATGTGGGATTTTAGCTCACCGCAAATGCACCACATCCTCATCCAAGGTTAAATGCCCCTAGCTTGTGGAGAGGTAGGGGAAAATCCCAACGGAGTCGGAAATCTCAAGTCCTGTGTAGATTTATATGGAAATCTTTAACCAGTTCTTAACATAACAAGCTCATAAATAAGCCAGTTCCTGTCTGCAATCTGCAAGCTGTAAACTGCACCATGTCACAGTCCTTCCAAGGAACTTACATTGTCTCACAGGTCCAGCTCCCCTGCCCCAAGTACTATAAAGTTTGCAAAAAAAACGAGTACCATAAAAACTGCAAGTCATGCCCACTTTCCAATTCCAAATCAATGACTCGAAAAAGATAAGAATGTGCGTAAAATTGACGAAGGTTCTGCAGCCTTTCGTTGGAGCTGTGGCCATAAATCGCTATTTTTAGCACGGGGTGGGAGCCGATTAGGGTAGGAGGAAAGTACGGGTGGGCTTGGTACCTAAAACGCAATAAGTATCAACATTCGCCAATTTATTTTACAGCTAAAAACTTCGCGTGATATGAACCGTACGGAGGATTTCATCTACTGCTGCATCATTAACTTGAAGTAATAGCGGACTATGAGCGGATCTAAAATTCAGGCCCTGCGAGGGAACAGATCAAATCGCATTTGAAAATTGTGTTTTGAAAATTGAAAAACTTGTATGAAAATCTCATCAAGTGAACTTTCCTCCCATGGCTGTTAACGTATGTATACGTGTACACAAGGCATTAGAGGGAAAGCGCTGGAACGCGAGTGAAAGGAGGAGAAAGCAAGCAACTAGGGGAGAAAGAGCACTTGGTAAAAGTTTCCTGGAACACAACTCCACTAAGTAGACTAACCACGTGACTGGACTCCATAAGAGGGCATGATATGGAGCCGAATTTGATCGCAAGAGCTACAAGTCTAGCCGAACAAGATCCACAGAGTGGGGATTTCCACCAAGCGGAAATGATTGTACAAACCTGTGTACATGAACGAGTAATTTCCTAAAACATAGTCGTTCCAGTGTAAGGAGTCACGGTGGGAGAAAGCAGGTTATAGGCACTATACATCCCGTTACAAGTAAATGGGTAATGGATTCCCATTTCGCAACTTTATTGACTGGCTTCGAGATTAAGGGTAATGAAAAAGGAGGGGATGAGCACATGCTTATCCCTTTTGTCTGTACAGCCTCGATTCGGTACTTCGTAGGAGAAATTGTTGCAAGACCAGGTCCATATATTGATACTGATACGAATCCAGAGAAGAAATATGGACTGGACGCGTTGTGGCTTGTCTAGAACTCGTAACGAGTGCATCTCCTCCTGGGGGTTGGAGGGCAGAAGGCCGGGGAAATTCTTCGGATGTTATTGTGCATTTAAGAAGAATGGAGACGTCAAGTCTAATTGGAGTTGATGGTAAATGCCGACTTGGTTCTTCGGCAATGTTAGTGCAGGAAGGCAAAAGAATATAAAAAAGCACCACGATTTGTCATGCCTGGTCGCCTTTATTTCTTGCCGGCAATTAAAGAAAAAATCCTCCGTTGCTATAATGCAGCATTTGAACGGAGTAGCGAGTAGCGTTTCTAACGGTACAAAACTCTGGGCTAATTTCGCAAAAAAGTAACAAATAGCCGTTAGCTTGGAACGACATGGAATTTACCACTGCTCAAACAGCATTCCATTACGGGGATGGTCGTAGGATGGAAANTCAAACAGCATTCCATTACGGGGATGGTCGTAGGATGGAAAAAAAGTCCTGCACGTAAATTAGCTTCGTGGAGTAATGTTTTTAGGGCTTGAGTGCAAGAAAGTCACGGGTTCTAAATAGCTGTGGACATGTGATTGTGACATTGGGACAGGATCATTATATTAGATGCGTCGCCGGAGAATACCAGATTTGGGGAAGGAAGAGGGATTGTTCTCCAAAGGTCGATATTGAGGACACTTGTCAGTAGCTCCAGTACAATGCTTAGTTCATGGTTCGAATACGAAACGAGGGATGAAAGCAGAGCGTGAATGTATTTGCCACAGGGTTTGTAAGCAGTGGTGGCGATGGCTGAGTAGAAGCACCATCGTACAATGGAGTAAAAAGCAGCTTCATGCTCACCATGTACTCAATGAGACAAGCGAATTTGGGGGCGTGAACTAAGCGGAAGTTGAAGCTAGGGCTGGCAATGAGCTTGACGTAAGACGATGGAGGCGTTGGGTAAAAGAAGAAGCTTCTTGTGCGATTATCGGGAATTGAGAATAAAGCGGTTCCAGATTAGAATACCAAGTACACGGACACGAGAGACGAAATGAGAGAGCAGTGGGCAGGAGGAAGTCGGGGATGAGAAACAGCTTGGATGAGAGATGAGGATGGGAATGATGATTATGAAGGTGGAAGAGGAAAGGATGAGGAGAGAAAGGATGCTCTGGAGGGAAAGAAAGGGTAAAAGTTTCACAATGAGGTGCGATTAATCTAGGTTGAGCATGTGATGAAGATGGTGACTGAAGGTGAGAGGATTTATTATTCTGCAGTGAAAGTGATTCAAGATAGTGTGAGCGTCAAGTAGGCCGTGGAGTGGCTCAGCTTCCTCCCGTGCGTGAAAGTGTGCACAGGTATCGGAGAAAGTGGTAGTGTTTATTATTGCGTTAGGGACCTGTACGCTTGTGACTTGAATTGAAGATTGCTCGCTGCGTAATTCTCAAGGTCTGCGTCAAACGTGCCTGGTTCGTTCAACTAGAGCAGTGAAATGAGGCATATTAGCGTAAGTATGTCAGAATCCAATTGCAAGTATTGGAACTTGCAACCCTAATTTCGTTTTGGGAGTTGGTCTAACAAATGGAATAAAAACTACTACGGATGCTGGAATCCGTTCGGTGCTAAAGTTCGAATGGAATTATTTTTTTTCAGATTCTGAAATCGTGAATTTTTGGCGGGAAATCCAAAATCCGTGGAGCCTAATTACCCTGTCGCCAATCTCCTTTTCGGTAAGCTTGCCAAAATCCACTTGCAGGAATGTATTGTCTGAAATGTTTGCAAATTTTTATAGAGCATCACAAAACCATTTGTTAGCTGCTAGTTCCCTCGCCGCTGACACATTGAGACACGAGAGGCGGAGATAATGCATGAGATTAGGTTTATTAATGCGAAAGTTGGGAAGGCGGAACCGCCTCCGTCTCTCATCCTTTGTAGGGCGAGTTTGAAAAATTAAAGGCGTCTTAATTTTCATGTTAGCCGAGCACTTGGCCCGGCCTGGTGCAAGACCAGAGTCGCTGCATCGGGAATGAAGTATGGTTTGGCAAGTCAAGTACAACGCTGGGAATGAATAGAGTCAAAAGTCGGAAGCATGACTTGACGAAGGTGAAAGCTGGTGAAAGCAGACTAGTGTGAATGAATAATTGTGAGGAATTTTTTCCCCAGTGCCGACGTGAAAGGTGCTGTGATTTTTCCCTCCCGGTGGTCTCGTCTTGAGTTGCATTAGCCTGCAACCTTGCGACTCGAATTTCGAGAGAAGGGATTCGCAATAGTGGGTGAAAGAATCCCCGTCAGAATACCAGATCGGACTTGGAGGTGAAATTGTACTGATGGGTGAACAGGGTGGCGGAGTGAGGTCGTTGTTGGGCGTGAGAGCAAACACGGTTTGGAAAGTGGGAGGCGGTGGTAAAGAATAGGAGAAAATGGAGGTTTCCATGTGCGTCAACACGACATTGAATTGGGTTAGTGGGGAAAGTACAGGAGAATACCATCAACTTACTGAAAGAAAACATATGCTTGACTTTTGACAAAGGACAAGTTTAGGTGAAAGGAATTTATCGTACGATTGAAATCAGGAAACTAGCGTACAAATTTTCGAGTCAAATCTCCAGTTCAGGAGAAAGCAGCGTATATACGCAGGACTGGAGTTCTATGGAACTGATGTGGGGTCTACAGAGGTTAGTGAAACTTGTCTACGAGGGTATACACGGCCTTCAGCCTATTTTCCGGTTGGAATTTGGCTCAACTCTTGGGTGAGTATAGAAACCATTGAGAATCACGAAGCAATAGTTTTCTCCCTGGGCGCAGCACGTTATTTATTCCAGTCAGCTATTTCAGATAGCGGAATCCCCGTGTTATTTGAATGGAACAACAAGTTTTCTGCATCGAATGCATCATTTCCCATCGCATTTCATATCCGCTTCCGCCCATACCAAAAGGTGGCACGATGCCAATTCTCAATCCATTCCTTTTGAAATTCCCATTCATACAAATGCATGCAGACTACCAGGATGTATTTCCTCAAAACAAACTTCAGAGGTGAATACCCACGGAGACAAAAGTCAGTTCGATATATCCGATAGTAGGGCGCATAGTTTCTTCCCTTGGCACCGGAGAGGGTCCTGGTGAGAGGAATATTGACGACAATTTTCTCCCATTGCACCAGCCACGGCTCAGTAAGCATAAATTCCATCAGGGTGAAAGCTGGTAAACAATTTTTTGAATCTGAGCATGTCACCGGGGCGGGATACAAGCATCGATTTATTGTTTGCAAAATAACTGCATTAGCGGCGGGAAAGGTGAAATGCGATTACCGTGGCTGTCCCCTCCGGCGGCAAGGTCACAGGTTGCAGTGCTCCTGCTCGAAGGAAATGAATAAAGTGGATGAAAAAATAACGAGAGACAAGAAGGGAAAAATTGATGCAAACAAGAGCCACTTTGTATACAACTTGTTCCCTGGTGAAAGTCGACTTTCACTTGGGAAATGGCCGGTGATAAAGTCAGGGTAAGGATGGTATGAAAGGAGTGAAATAAAGACTCATTGTGTAGTCTCCAGAGGCTTCATAAAATAGAGAGGGAGGAGGAGATAGGGTAAGTGTCACACATGTAGGAGGTGGGAGGGGTCATGCCACGTTCCTCGGGGACAAAAGCAATATTGGCAAAGTGTGATGAAAGAAAGAGCGAGGACGGGCGTCCACTTGAAAGACGGCGGGAAGAAGAATGCTTAATTTCGTTCTCGTTTCTATGCAGAATGGACAGTGTCCGTCCATCAAAGTGCTGTTAAATTGTCTAACAAGTCCCAAGTTGTTGCTGAGGCCACCACTTGGAGTTTTTGGAATGACAAAGCATTGAAATAACCGAGAAAAGCCGGGCAGAATGATAGACATTTGCATGTCTTTTACCGAGCCTCTGTTTACACGTGATAAAAATGTGAAAACAGGGTTGGAAAATATGCGTAGATTGTATCGCTCATGTGCCCGAACTTTCACCAAGCGAATCAGAATACTGAGGGCTGGACGAAACCACGCAGATTTTAATCTTCTTCAACCCCCGTTATTTATGGGACATGATGGGCTTGATTCGAACCTAAGTTATGGCCCCGTGTTATGATGTGACTTTATCTCGGCGAATGTGCGGTCCAGCTACGAAATCCTACTTGTTTCCGGCCCGAGTTTTGGAATATTTCATGCCATTACCGAAATCAGCAAGTGCCAGGCCGTTAGCCGTTATCAAACCGAGTAACGTTGCCAGAACCAGTTGGTATGCCAGCTTGTGGCCAGGCAGTCAGCAGTTTCATGCGTGCTGATCAGGTGATTTCCAGGCTGATCGCTCAATCAACACAACTTTCTCCCATGGCCGATTAGCATGAGAGCGAGTGACATGAGAGAAAGTGCGGAAATCTCCTGTCCATCGGATGATTGAAGGCCGAAACGTTTTATCCAATTTTCCCGCTTATTCCACCATCCGGGTGGGAGGAGAGGGGATCGGGTCTGTGGTATGCAACACAGTGCATTTGAATCATTAAAAACAATTCTGACTCGTCCCAACAGCCAACTTTCTCCAGCTGCTCAAGCTGCGAACTGGTAGTGTTTACTTCTGGCGCTGGTGCAGTGTTAATGGACCGAGGCGCGGTGAAAGTCACTTTCACTCCTCACCAGCGCATTAGTACAAGCCTAATGAAAGCTGAGCGGTGGAGAAGGTGCCAACTTCTCGGGTGTGCATCACAGTGCATTGAACGCAATTACGCCTCCGTTTCAGAATCATAGCCTCGACTTTGTACTTTCTCTTTGCCTCCTTAAAGTGAAAGCGTGGAGCTAATGACTAAGATTCCGGCTTTAACATGCTGATAAGACAAAAATCCTAGTATCCTCAGGGCGCGTTTTTCAATGCCTCAGTAATACTCTCCCGCGTGGCTGGCTGTAATCGCTACGATAGTCAAAGGAACGCATATGAGCAAAGGAGATTACTTTCACTTTACTAAATATTCAAAGATAAAAGAGATACAGCACATAATTGGCAGTCCTGAAGCTGTATTCTGGAAAAACATCAGAACCGCCTGCTATTTTCCTCCATGCCTTTTCGCAGATTAGCTCTGTCACAGAAAGCACAGAGGGCCAAAAACCGTAGGCCAGGATGCGATCCTAAGCTTGATTATTTGCTTTAACTCAAATTGAAAAATTAAATACAAATATCCTAAGCTTGATTATTTGCTTCAACTCAAATTGAAAAATTAAATACAAATACTACTGGATTCTGTGAAGCTTCACGTACCTCTTGTAATTTATATTGCAAGGCCAAGCTTTTTATGCACTTGGACTCGTAAACATAGAGAGGGATCAGTTGGCATAGCAAGTGTAATTCATGATCATGAGAGAGAAGAAAAGTTTTTTATTTCATGAATAGCTCGGAAAAAATTAATCTCCTGCACTTTGGATGCAAAATATGCGCTTCTTTCAAGCTGCCAGCATATTTATGTCTTTGTTCCTATTGTGTACCAAGTTGTAAAGATGCCATGGAACTTCTCAGGCCTGGAATACCACGAATGTATAGTGCGCATTAAAGGGATTCTCTCACAGCGTAATAAAGATTAAGGACAAAATGTCAAAGCTTTTAGAGGCAGGACTGTGTTGATAAAAATATTGCCTCGTTCCACATATTTCACCAGGAAAGCTACCCTATATGCGTTTGTGTTACACAAAACCGTCGGCTCACTCCCAGCTAGGAGACTCGCCGTCAAAAAACTGAACAGTAAGCATTTGAGTTCGGGTCAGTAAATCAAAAACGGATTCACGTCTGCTATAATGTCGGAGAAAGTTTTCTCTTGCAACTACCGGGAGAGTTTTCTCTCCCTTGCAGCGATTACATACTCCAATCCACACTCAAGTGTCAAACAGTCAAGGGGGAGGGGACGGTGAAGGAGTGTACTTACGTAGTGGAAAATGATGTAGTGTTTGCAGAGGGAATATCCCGCTTAAATCCGATACAAGTCAGGAACTTGTTCCAGAAATGAAAATAAATGCGATCAACATGACAAGTTTGAAAGTGAGCCGCGCAAACTTTCACTCACCACCGCATCAAAGTATTAAGCTGAATAACCCAAGGCATTGTTTGTGCAACTGAAAGTGTCCGACCTCCCTGCCCATACTTGAACTGAAGTAGATTACATTAGTAGCTGGCGAGGCTGTTGTTGAAACTCTCTCAGGAACTTAGTAGAGATAACAGGGGGGGGTTAAAAAAATGGCCAATCAGCAGCACAATCGCTTAGAGCAAGGGCTTTTTTTGCGAAAAACTTGTTTCCGTTTCTGATGTGAAAGGACGTGGAATGAGGCATCATCAAAGATAGTCGCCGGTGAAAGCAAGAGGATTTTCCTCGCCAAATCCAAAGGTCTGAGAGGCTGAGAGGTGAGAGACATGGGAAAACATACGGAGGTCTCAGCCTGTCAAGTTGGGCACGTCGTGACAGATTATAATTCAAGATGCGTAACCATGAGCGACGCAGAGCAGAGAGGGACTGAAATATATCTCTGGCTTTATGGAAACCGACCTTGAGGTGGCTGGATGATGCACAACGGAATTGCAGAGACAGGCCCAATAGAATAACAAGACCAAAGGCGGGACACTTTGCGTACCAAAGGCACATTCCTGTGGCTGTTGCAGCAAGAATCTGCGGTAAATTAAGCCTGGATGGAACAATCTGCCTGGATATAAGGAGCGAATATAACGTGGGTCGAGGCAGAGGAGGTTAGGAGGGAAAATTTAATTGAGTTTGAGTAATTTCATTAAACTTGGAGGAGGGCAAGACGGAAAACTTGCCCGCAATTCCTTAAGTGGCCGGCGGGCACCTTGGGAGGAAAAATTAACCATTCTCCTTGTCTTGAGATCACTCACACTGGGATCACATTTTGGAGTTCGCGCCCTGATGTGGAAAAATCAACGTTTGAAAAGAAACGGGGAAAAATGCGCCCGCATCTGCAAAATTTTTCCACACTTCCTTCCCAGACAGGAAGCTTGCGGGCTTAAGTGAATCAAGGGTAACTTTCTCTCCTTGTCAGATTCGTCAAGGAGGTGTGAGTGGAAGCGAGCTAATGATTTGGCGCTTGGGATTTTTCTCTCGGCTCTCTGTCTGTGGTGAATGGCTCGGCTGATAACCACCGAGTACAGAATCCAAGGCTGGGAACATGAGACGGAAGGGTGGAGGGGGGGAGAAAGAGCGAAAATGAGAAAGAAATCCAGAGAACTCTATACAATCATGTGGCAATGTATAGTTAGGTCTGTATCGCCTCGTCCTTCCACAGGATTGGTTCCGGGAGAATTTCGGAAGCCAGCCAAAAGAGACCAGTGTGGAATTGATAGAGTGCGGGAATACAAATGTGGAAAATGATATCCCTCGTCTCTGGCTCCTTGTGTGTATGTTTGTGGAGACGTTGTGTGAGGAAAAAGTAGATTATTCTATACAGCCTACTATAAGTTACATGTCTGCCTGTCCACAAGCTTCTGGCAGTTATGCAGTACACCAGGAGCAGGACCGATACCGGCTGGAATCTTTCCCGTATATACTAAGCTGGTTTAATTCAGCGGTGGATGAAAGCCTGCCTTGGCTACTTGTGGCGGATGATAAAATGTTGGAGCGGGGAGGAAATTGTGAAGGATGGAAGTGAATTATCAATTTCTTGCACGTAAAAGACACTTTCGCTTTAATAGCTCCTGCCTTGTGGTGTGCTTCCATGTAGACGTTGCACAATCCCAGGCTAATAAATCAAACATGGGGAGGGGGTGGAGGAGGAGGAAAGTAAGTGGGAGAAAGGAGAAGAAACAGCATGGCTAGGTGTAAAGACGACGGAATGGCTACGGGCGAGAGGACGGCGCCTTGGATTCCATAAATGCTTTTCTGCATCTTCAGGGCAGAGCCTACACCCTACTTACACCACTAACCTACCGGGGAAGGTTGTAATTGCAGGGGGAAATGTAAGGGTGAGGGGGTGGGGAAAGCAAATTTGTGTTCACCCAAGGCGTGTCTAAATTGTAAGCGATCGAGGCTTTAGGGGAAATCGAGTCACAGCCACCTGAATAGGTGATATATTATTTCATTAGGGTCTCATAATCGTTAAACGGTGGTCTAATTGCAAAGTCAGGTAATGATTAGACTACCGTTAGCGGTCTGTGAGCCAGGTGACAATTACTGAATAGTGGGGCTGAGCCGACTTGATTTTTAGGGGGAAATTACCGTGATGGACATCAAACCCATTTTGTTGTCGGGGACTGTGTGCCGAAACCTTCTGGTGTGTTTGTGGTGGGATCACCAGCCCCGAAGCGTCGGATAATCAGAACGTTTCCTTAATTAGAGGGATTGATTGAGGCTTTGATTCCAGCCTGCATTCCGAAGGTGTGCCTCCAGGCCCAGTATTTTCCCAAGGTTCAGAGTCATTAAGGCCATTAAGGCCAGATTACATGCTCTGAAGTCAGACACAAACACGGATGTGGAATTTGGATGGGAAATCTGTGCTGATAGTCAATGAAAGGAAGAAATGTGCACTTACCGTCATGGGCTGGAGGAAAATCACGGCTGAGTCATCAAAATCCCTGAGAATAACAATTGGAGAGCTTGCTCAAGT
>VRMD01001241.1:0-18062 GCA_009872375.1 Sminthurides bifidus
AATTTGGTTCTGACACTCAACCGATTATTCCCGCCTCAAAGCTACTTGTCCGCCAAAGAATCTTATGGTTTCGCAAGATGAACTTAATACAATTCCTGGAAAAGCCTTGAGAGCGAACTTCAAGCCTATTCTATCGAGGTAACTTTCAAGCTCCTATAAAATCTCAATCCCAGGTACAGGTATGCTTTTTTCATACATCTGATACATTCTGCAACATGGTAAATTCGTCAAGTACCGACAACCCTTAACATTTTCGCAGCATCTTGAGCCCTGCTTGCCTGCCAAAAGAATAGCCGACCATTATCTTACCGACGGTGTTGATTCTTTCTCAAGGATCAATATTATCATCTGTGTCTACTCCTTCCAACCACATCCCAACCCCTTCCGCAAACCTCTGTAGTTTCTTTGATGTTGGCTGGAAGAAGACTACTTGAGGAAAGAGCATTTAAGTGCTTTTTTACCCATGAAGGAGGTGTGCTGCTAGAAGCAAAACCCGAGCTGATGTTATAGCTTGTAGTATTTGATCGTCTTTCGAGCGAATCATTCCCGCTCTCTTTTGCCGAAACGGAGACACGATACGCAGCCAGCATTATAGTTTTTTAACGAATATATTTCACAGGGGTTTTAAACCATCATCATATTCATTTCCAGCCCGAGAAAAAGTCGAGGAGCCAGCAAGCTTCTTTGCTCCCGTCATAAAAATTTCACATAAATTTTCCTAATCTTAATGCACGTCGAGCATCATCATTGTCAAGAGTTCGCACGTACTTACGCCGGTCTGATTGTAGCAGATCTTATAGCATCCCGCAGTGCACATTTGCCGCATGACGTTTCCTTTCCCAAGTACTGAACAACTTGCGCCTTTAGACTTTTGGTTATCTGCCAAAGTGGCGCTATACGTTCCTCATAATTGCAACTTTCACTAAGGCTGGCTTCAGCACGAATGCCACGGCAACAAGGCTAGGGAAGCCATAGAGTACTCATCGTCGTATCTTGTAATTGCTCAAACCCAGGAAATATTTCAACATCAGTCTAACTTGAAAGGGCTACGTTTGCTACACTTCCAAGAACTGAGACAGACAGACAGCAATATGTGACTCTATGCGTTTCATTTAAATGGGAACATGGATGAAAGTCACGTAGAGTAGAGTTTCGTAATTCAGCTCTGAAGCTCCAGTCATGTGACCACACAAGTACATGCTTTTCTGTAACGCTTTAAATGTGCTATCAATCAAGGGTAGCTACGTTTTCGCGCCGTTAGCAACACTCCTGCCTCAAGTTCTCCAAGGTTACCACTTGCTGTCAGCCCTTCCGAGAAATTTCGCAACATTTTTTGCCCATCTTCAAGCCTGAAGTGTACGGGCCGCTCAACCGCTTTTCAGCCCAGTCACTTTTTTACTCATACGTGCCATATGTCGCTATTCTGATTTTGACTTGCCTTCGGACTTGGTGCTTCACGTCACGTATTTCTCATCCCACAAGTACGGTCTCAAATTCGAATAAACGCTGAGTGGTGGAAAAGAAGGGCTCAATTGGTGCTAGACGAAATTCTCATACCCATGTATATTGAGATAGATGGGACAGAAGATGTTCAATACGTGGCTTCTTTATCCCTTGAAAAAAAATCCTAATGGTATTTCATCCTCTGGGAGGTTTCTTTCCTCCTCATCAAATGCGTCTGAACCGGATTCTGCATGGGGAATGGGGATCCTCCATTGTAAATCTTTGAGTCCTAATTAGGCAAAGTGCAGACACAAATCTTACCCGCAAAAGGCCAGAGTTATCAGCGTTCCAGGCGATGACAGGTATTCCGAGGTAACCGGCAAGTTGTAAAAAATACTGAGACGCGGCAGTGCTCCTTCCATAAAGTTCCGTGTTGGTCAAGTACAGGATTGCAGACACATTATGTTCCAAGAACTTTTCACAGAGCGAGTCCAGAATATCTAGAAGAGAAGAAGAATAATAATTTCATCAATGTTTCAGCCTCTTGGAATTCTCCGAAGATGTACAGTTATCGATTTCTTCAGTTATGTACGCGCTCCGCCGCCAGCACATAACATATCAGTTCCTTCGTTCATTTTGGCGCCTGGGTTGGATAAAGACAACTCTCATTTTACAAACACAATCTGATCATGTGCACTGTCATGATGTAATCTATCTTCCTTTCGCAATTACAAGTCATCCAGTTTTGGAAGGAGTGAAGCGAAATGGTGAGTTTGCCGTAGGCTGTCTCTCAAAACACTCACTGCGGAGAGAACCTCTCGACAGTTATTAATAATGGAAAGACAGGTTACTTGACACATGTGAGGTGTTTCCTTTGATTTTCACTTAACCCAGGCATTTGGTCAAAGTGTTGTCCCACTCGGTTATAAGTCAGACTTTCCTCCATTCAGGAGCCAGAGGTTAAGGAGAAGGAGTAAATAAACGGTGGTATCAAAGAGTTGGAAATCCTTTTGAACTCCTTCCTTCACGTATCGTCTCTCTCTCAGCTCTAACATGAGAAAGTTGGAAGTAACTTGTGCAACTGAAAAGAGCAACATTTGCTCCTTTCCTCAATGGATGTTCCATTAAAACTTTCACTTCAAACCTTCCCTTTCTTCTCCGCCCTTGAAGAACGAGTAACTCTCTTAAATTTTCATCGTCCTTTATTGCATGTAATTGCAATCCACATAAATGAACTAGGTTTCATTTTACATCCCGCTTTCATGTGCTCATCCATAGCTTATACTCGGACGATGTTTCCTTCCGTCTATCTTCATCTTGGAACTTGTTGTTTCTCTCTCTTGTCACTCAGCTTGTTAACTAAACATTATTGGCTAATTGAGTTACTTATTGAGGTTAGAAGACAATCACGTCAAAGCTCTTAGATCCTCTGTAAACATGCTCAACTGGCCATCCTAATTAACCCGTGTTTCTGTCTTCGGTAGTAGTTCAGTGCACCAGACGAAACTTCTTCCGCATGAATTTTGAAGCAGGCGGGCACTCTCGGTTTAATCAATCCAGGATCAGTGGACCCCGGTAAGAAACTTGTAATGGGTACAAAGGAAATTCAACACAATTCAATGTGCTGCATAAACTCACTTTCAGGAAACCAAGAGACGTGAGTCATGTGAGACTACGGCTTTTGACGCAATTAGAATTTGATTTAACACAGTAGTTAAACCCGGAGAGAGATGAACTCTTGGAGAAGGAAGGTGGCATAAATGCAGGGGGAGCATGGGTAACTCGTACTGCTATTTCGCATAACTGATGCAAAATTAGCTGAAGCAAAGAGTAATTGCATTACATTTCCGCTTGCATCAAATGATTGCACGGAATTACGACTGAGGAATTGAGGGAGACGGGAAAGAAGCTGTTTAACTCCGACATAAACGTGTTCCAAAACTTTATTGCCTCTCAGGAGAGGAAGTAATGGATCTATTAAACCTTCCAATTTCAGGTACTAAGTAAAGTACATGTTAAACCTTAAGTTCCCATCCAGTTGCTCAGAGTAACAATATTCTCCGACACTGTTCTCAGTGAGCATGATCAATTTCACCCTTGGGGTCATGCATCATTCCTCGCTGCACACGGATTCCCTTTAATAGCTAGTCCAGAATGTGAATTATTGGCACATGCCGCTTGAATTCCTAGCACCATATAGTCTCGTCATTGAGTTGCTTGAAGCCATATGAATTCGTGTAGACGGTGATGCTGAAGCTGTTTCCAAGCACACTTTTTTCCTAGAACGCAGCAAGCTGGAAAAGATTTGCATGCCTGAGAAGCAGGGGTTATGCATACAAATTTTCTTGCAACTCAACCATGCAAGAGGCTCAAGGCAAGTATTTGGTTATGTGGTGAAGTAAAGAGTTGTAGTACAGTTACTTGAAAAAAACAGGGCAAGAGACTCATAAAATTCATCGAGATGTAGTCAAGGGGAGAGGAGAGAGAGAGAGAGAGAGAGACGAAATCCATATTTCGGAAAAAGTTACACGCTTCCAAGCTGGATTGCTTCGTTCAGAAGGTAAGAAGGTGGAGAAAAATCGCAAACCCGGTGAGGATTCCTGAAGGTAGTTGCACAGCTCCTAGTTAATATGCCAGGGGCTTCATTAAATCTCCAGCGAGGTGCAAAGAAGTAAGGCAGCATGCTCATCGCTCCTACCATCACCGCTTCCAGCTCTCGTTACTTGGAAGAGTTACCTATAAATCCTGAGAATTTCGCCCCGTGGCCATAAAGCGGGATGGAATATCGCCTTGCTGACACCTTATATCTGATAATCTAAACGGATGAGATCCCCGTCGGCTTAAAGCACGTTATGCCCTGATCTCGTGGCGACTAAAGATCAAACTGCTCCAATGCCATGTAAGTTAGGAATATCCGCCAACTCACTTCAGCCTTGTCCAATACATGGCGTATGGCAATGAAATTTCCAGATTGGCTTTTTGACAATATTTCCTTCACAGGTCGGGCTCTCCATAAATAGTCAAGATACGATACGATCCTTCCATAAAGTAAACTAAGCTTTAAATGGGGTTCGTTTTTTCATGCTCGGAACACGCTTACGCTTAAGCTTTTCCAAACCGAAAGCGTATAGGAGGAATTTTGGTGAGGTTGTACATGATGAGGATGGGGATATTTCAAATAGCAGAGATTTTTGCTCTGGCAGCTTTTTTAGTGGAGTCAGACTGGAGGAGAAAGAGGTGGAGCGGGCGGATTGGAACAAACTTCCATTCTGCTCTCAAAGTTACACCTCAGCAAAATTGGGTAAATGTAATTTAATGCAAGGCCTCTTTTGCATTATCCGCGAGGAGAGACAGCTACATTTTAATACTGGAATCCACGCAGTGCAATATCCGGATAATAAGAATGAAGAGCTGATGCTGAAATAACACGATCCGCTTATCCAGATTGGATGTGTGCAGCAGTATTTGCGGAACAGGAAGGAGTTGAGAGGGAAATACTGCTTTCTCCTCCGATATTGCAGCCACAATTCCAATCCACGCGTGGAGGCGTAACTTGTAATGCATGGCGATCCCAAGGGTGAACCCCGCCACAAGTGAGTGCTAAGCCAAGGATCCCAAGTGCTCAGCCTAGATTTGTTTCCATGCCAACAGCCATGAATCATTGACAAATAAAAGATATTAATTTCTTCCCCTCGTCTCGTTATCTGTTCAAAGCAAGTATGCTACCTCGGACAAATTTCAGCTTTACCCTCATTCATTAAATCCTATCAGGTTGGACAAAGTGGCAACAGTTCCCACCGATCCCAGTTTCGCAACCACTTGAACAGAACTTATTGCGCCTGGACGTTCCCCTTACGTAGGCCAGAATGAAAAGGAAGCCTTGAAAAGTTTCCGAAGCTCTGTCCACATACTCAATCGTGACGCAAAACATTTGAGTTCTAATCGCTTTTATTTTCTACTACACTTACGCCAAAGTCATCGTTATCCCGGTGCTAAGTCGGGCTATTAAGAATTTCGTTTTTTTCTTTATTCTGACTCTTTCATGTAAGAGCAGTGTTACATCAGCTATCAGGTACCATGACGACGGCTGCGTGAATGCGTCACGCATGAATTTATTTTCTGCCCGTGGTATCAAATTACTCTCACTTTTAGCTACGTAAATTTGAGCACGTCCTTAATCGCCCTTCAGCCTTGGGGATGGAAGTAACCAAATTATGTGACAGAACTTGCATGCTATAGCTCCCTTGTAAATCCACGTGTCAAGACATGAGATGAGTGGAAAGCCAAAGGTTACCAAAGCAGTCTCACATCTTGAGCTGCATGCACACCAGAACCGTACCGGTTGTCTGCTGGAAATTTTTTACCATTTACAATAATCGTCAGCTTCGTACATTCCATTTCCTCTTCCGTTCATTTTTTACCCGATACTCTCACTTTTAGCTACGTAAATTTGAGCACGTCCTTAATCGCCCTTCAGCCTTGGGGATGGAAGTAACCAAATTATGTGACAGAACTTGCATGCTATAGCTTCCTTGTAAATCCACGTGTCAAGACATGAGATGAGTGGAAAGCCAAAGGTTACCGAAGCAGTCTCATATCTTGAGCTTCATGCACACCAGAACCGTACCGGTTGTCTGCTGGAAATTTTTTACCATTTACAATAATCGTCAGCTTCGTACATTCCATTTCCTCTTCCGTTCATTTTTTACCCGGTGAAAGCATTCGCATCTTTTTGTCTCCGGAGAGAGATCCCCGCATCTTAAGTCACATGTCATCGCTTCCAGTCTTGCAAACCTCCATATTTTCTCCTCGTGCCGTAACGAGCTTAGAGCGCGCGTGAACCAGCTTTCACACTTTCTCCCCTTTCACCACTCTCAGACGACTGCCTTGGAGTGCTTGCAAGCTGCCTTTTCTCAGATAAACGAGGCTGCCAAAATATAACATTTTTTCCTCTACCTCCCGCGAATATAATTGATTCCTTCCATATCTTCTTCCTCCTCCTCTTTTGCATTTGAATAGCTGACTAAAGTACAATACAAATCGAACAGGGATTTTTTTTCACCTCCAGGTCTTCCACTCCTTCTTCTCTTTCTTGTGGTAAATTCTCCATAAGTTTATTTATTTCCAGGTTTTATTTTCACAAAAGCAAGATTTCTTTTTCCTAGTGCTCAAAAGTCAACAATGAGATTGAATGAGCGAGCAAATTACTTCTTCACAAAGAGGTAGTAAACCCTTTTTGGCTTACGGAGGGCAAATGTTCCTCTTTTCTTGACTCTGTATTTAAATTTTTTACGTCGCGTGTTTACCGTCCGAAAACTTGCTGCACAAGGATTTGCGACCGTAAAACAAAAGTAGCTCTCTCAACAGCCACTCACTTCATTTCAATTTCATTTTGTCACAGCCGCATTTACACCAACAACTCTTTTAGATGCTCAGCCATTAACCGGTAGATTACCCTACAAAACCTTGTGACACTTGGTCATACCTCATTCAGATGAAAGTACTAGAAGCAGCCATATCTTTATCACGCTTGCATAATTTCTGACGTAAAATAACGCTTCTTTTCAAACAATGCAAGGATGTCGGCGAGTTAAAATTATGCAAGAGACGTAAGGGCTAAAAATATACTTTCCGCTTTTACTTTCTCGCAAGTTATGTGTAGAGGGAGGGTAAAACTTTAATTAAGCTTTGGTAACATATGCGGCTTTTAAAAGTGCACGTGAGGGAATCTCACTACAAAATTTTCCTTTACAAAACACTCTTGATCCTTACCTGCTGCATGAAAGGCAGCACAGGTTTTGTCATTTCCGCTCCAGCTCTCGGGTTTGAGCTTCAACACAATTATGACGGTTTCAGCATTATTTTCTCAAGAATCGCAAATGCGTAAGCCGTCAATCGAAGTAGCATTGTCAGCTCAGCTTGGCAACATACCGACTGACATTACAGCTTAGCGACATCAAAACATGTACGAAGGTTTGCAACTCATCGTAGAAGTCGTATGAAGTCTTTCTAAAAGAACCCCTACCGATATTCCCAACACTAAGGTACAGATACACTAGAGTCAGCTTGATGCACTTCTGAAAATATAATGTTTCACTATAATGGGCTCTAGGCCTTTCAATCGCTTTATTAAACCAGCACATACATTTTAGGGATTCCACGGACGGAAATAACGGCTCTTTCCCGCCATTTCCGTCTCTATACCTGATAATGACCGAGACAGCTTCAGGGATACTGTGGAGATCAGCAAACATGGAGGGGATCTACATGCATAAATAAACGCAGTTATCCTTAAAAAAATCCATTCCGTTTTCTTGTCCCAGTATCACATTTTCCAGCCTTGGAGCCTGCCACGGACGCAATTTTATCTCGGTCGAAGATACATGGAATTTTTTTGCATTCTATTCCAACATACGCACGTACATATGTAACCTTTCACAGCAATGCGGTTTACATGGCACAGTTCGACATCCCCCACTCCACCGTCCCTGCTTCAAATACACTTTCGTATTACCTTGGTGACAGGATGGAAAATTTTGCATTTCATAAGTCCTCTTCCCGATTCCCTTATCCGGGACAGGATCTGGGATTTTGGATCGGCTCAAAACGGAAATGCCTATCACGTTGCCATTTATTCCCTTTCGTTCTCAGTACAGAGTAACCAGTACTGGTATTTGCTCACCCTTGCATGCATGATCACTTCTAGGTTTTCACCATGTACACACAATTCACTCCCTCATTCCCACGTGAAGTTTGGAAAAAGTTTACGTTCTTGTTACTAGTTGTAAAAGTTGCACAAATTTTTTAGGAAAATCCCTTGCTTGTTTTTTCTAGCAAATTGCACAAGGTCCCAAGAACCGCTTTTGAAATCCCTTTTTCTTCCCGAGCCCACTACGCGTCTTGAGTTCACTGAAAGAGTTCACCGTTGCGCCATTTTTGCTTGAGTTATTCTTTGGCAGAAAATTAGCTGGCCTTCTTTTTTTCCGCGGACGGTTTTCCTTATTCTCAATTCTCAAACGCCTTAGCCAGATACCACATGGTCGTATGTCAATGCTGGTACATGCTTACGTTTGCTCTTACGAAACTTACGTTTCCCATGTCCGCCTCCTACTATTGAAATTGGATAAAGTTAAATACTACGAATGCTCTTGCCTTCGTTGTACTTAGCGATTTATCTAATGGCAACGTTTCTTCTTAAAATATGGCATGTATTGCAGTAACAGGGTATTTTCCAACATCTCATGCTCGTTCCTGAGTGGATTTCATCCTAGTAATAAGAGGATGCCATGAGTTTTGCTGGTTTTGACAATTCAATTCATAAGTACATTGCGAGAGCAATCACAGCTGCTTGTCAACTGCCGCCATGGATACAATTTAAATAGCAAATACAAGGAATCCATTACTTTTTCGATATCTTATTAACGACTTGGCGGATTTTTCTATTGCTCAATAAATCTCACTGATGATGAAACTCCAAGCTTTTTCCCAAGCCCAGCCATAGTTTCATGCCAATCTAAAGTTTTCTGCCTGCAAGGAAATAAGCTACAAGCTATACTCCCCTCCCTCGTCATAAAAAGAAGGGAAAATGACGGTTGAGATTATGGAATTGCGAACGTTGTTCTTTCGCTCGGTTTGTGTCATCAACAAAATCTGGATCCGCAATCTGCACCAGTTCTCACGGAAACTGTTACTTTTGAAAACACGGCAGGCGTGAAAGTACGTATGAGCTCATTAGAGCGTAAAAGCCTTCCTTTATACCAGAGTGAAAGCCTGGCATGGACTGATGCAAGCTTATGAATGGGAGGAATCACGCATTATGGGCATGATCCTCCCTTCCACTTACAATGCTAAATATTCCAGCTATTTCTGGCCTGACCCACTGCCACACATCTGGATCAAGATGCGATGCATCCGATGCCGTGCTGCAAGTGAATTAAGTGCAAATAAATTTTAAAAGAGGTAACAGCGCTGTCAAACCAAGTTGCCTGCTTAAGCTCGAAATGGTTTTTCGCATTTGCAGCCATCGTTGACTATATTTGCCCCTTCCATCCTGTATTTCAGCGTTTATTATTAACAGCATACTATTTTGGGACTCCTTAGTACAGAACACGAAGGGAGAATCGGTGGCCAAAGCCATGTGAACGTTGGGCTAATCAAGGAGGTCATTAATACTTTATTGTACATTAGCAACATTAAATCCAGCCCATCGTTACTGGTTAATGATTTATCATGGACTTTCTATCTGTTGAGAGAAAATATTTCACCCACTTAAACAAATATACCGCAGGATAGTGCTGGGAAAAGGCAGGCAATTTCACTCTGCCAAGGCTGGAATGCGAGCACGCTTCATTCGATTGTGCATCAGATTCCGCCTCCTCTTCATCTGGCGCTTTATCCGCCTCTCAACCTCTCCAACCCTGCTCCACTTTCTCCGCCATGTGGAAAGATCATCATGGTATGCGAGTGCATGCTACTGCTATTACAGTAACAGAGCCCTGAGAGCAAGTTCCATCCAGCCAGGCCACAAGTTCAATTTAGAAAGTAGGGACCGGGAAACTGCTTTTTAGCCCCTCGGTTCTTAGGCTACTTAAATCAAATTTAACTGCCTTATAAGTTCCACTTGAACGTACTTTTGCTCTCAACATAACTGTCAGCTCCACAGCGTGTAAGCCTCCTTTCCTTAAGTAAAAGTTGAGCGTGGGATCCGCGGCAGGCTTTTATCATCCGGATGGAAACTGGTGAAAATAACGTTTAACATAAGCTCATACAATTGCAACCGCACATGTCCGCTTAAGCATCTTAAGTCCACATTGTGTTTTACTTTCGTAATACAAAATTCCCTAAGTTTTTTGCGCTTTTTTCTTTGCTCTGTCTTACATTCATGACCACGGGCTAAAATATCGGCACATGCAGAGGACAATTCTGATGACTGTGCTGCACTTTTGGGCTCGACCCCCACCCCCGAGTTGAGAGCAGTTTCGGCGGTTCTTTCAAGTGTTTAATTTCCGTCTACATGTTGCAGTGTAACAATAATCATCTACAAGGCCTTAACGTAGCGTAAAATGACCATTGTCTGGGACGGAAAGTGCATTCATTTCCGCAGTCAAGATTCACTGCGCATATAATAACAATAACACCTAATTGAAGAATGGATGATGCCTTTGGACCCTGTTTAATTATTCCGCAAGTTTATTTAACTTTCTTCCATCCGCTCTCCTGTCAAGAGCCCTTTCAGCTCAAGAGTAACGCTCGCCATTTAATCCCTTCACCCCTTTGTCCTCATAATAATTCTTTCCACATGACCTCCTCCCCTTATAGACAGAGCGTAAGACGGAATGCTGGAGTTGCTTTCATTTAGGTTTCTTCTTCCACCCTCACTCTCAGTCAGTTCATTTCAGCTCCGTCTTCTCTGCCAATACTCGAGCAATAGATCCAGCTTCCATTAGTGACTTTCTATTCCACGTCTCTGGGAACAAGTTCAATTCCTCTCGATCGTCTTCCCCCCTTTCTCTCTTGACTGCAACTCATGTCTTTTTAGCAATAATTCATTGATTCCAGCCTTCATGTTCACTCCTCGACTACCAATAGTACCAGAGTCGAGCTGTGATGTGGAATAATTAATTGCACGCTCGACCCAAACAATCTGTAATAGATGTTCAGCCGACAACTACTTTCACCATCCGACAGGGCCGAATGGCTCCTTTTTCATATTCAACTTTCCCCAGCCACTTATTCTCTCTTCCTTCCTCCTCCAGTCTTTCTGCAGCGGGCATCATCAAAGCGAACCGCTTCCTGTTGCTTCTGGCGAAGAGTGTTTCTCTTTATTTTTCCTTTATCAATCAGCACTTGATTACTGTATGCCACCAAGGGCAGAGCTTTGTACTCGTCAGTTTTACATCCTCACGAGCCGACGGCCTAACAGGTCTATTCATCGCTGGAAAAGCTGATCACAGAACATGTTATTTTGTACGATTTATATATGCGTTAAACAGACGCCCAACTCTTGCTGCACAAATATAATTACTACCCTTCACTTGCTCTCCGTACGGAAGTCACTCATTAGCAAATCCGCTTATTCCTCCACAAGAACAAAAGGAGTGATCAACGTTGCACTTTTCGCTCCAATTCTTCTTCAAAGTTCATCACTCATACGTTTTCAATCTTGGCAAAAGCCATGGATGTACTTGTTCTTACCAATGTGTTTTTTTTGTCTTGTTCTTGCTTACTCTTTCGTCCTGGGATTTTGCAACAACTCACTAAACATGAACAATGCTGGGGGAGTTTTCAGGATGCAGACTTTCTGTCGCAGACTGATTGACCCATATCGGTTTGAGAAAACTGAGTCAGCTGGAAGCAAGTGCTTTTTTATCACACACACCAGCAAACGTTTCTACCGGTCCAGGGCAGAAGTTTTCATCAAAACGTTTTTTAAAAAGTTCATACTGTTCAGAAACATCTGCGGCAACTGTGAGATCCCCTGGCTGACGTGCGGGTAGCGCCCGTGCTACGTTCCCTCTACGTGTGTGTTTTCCAAGAATTGAAAAATGTATCTGCAGATCAAAACTGACATCGAGATTAAGTGGTTGAATGAATTTTTATATTTGGTTCATTCCACATAATGTCACTCCCTTTTTATTTTTTTGATGAGGTAGCAGCACGGGTCTGCTGCATGGGGTGAGTCTCGCCCTGCGAACTTTCCTCGCAGACCCCTCCACATCTCTTTATCAATTCGACCTACTTTCAGTGACTCCTTCCTCATTCCTTTTCCAGCTTTCATGATCTAGGAAAGGGTTTGAAGAAGAAATCTCCTCTGCCGAGGAAAAAAACGTCTTGCACAGCCGTCGGAAACTTAACCTTAAATACATCATGAGTCGAGTTGGGCTTAGGCCTTTGTGAAATCCCGAAGTGGGAGCTGAGCTTTAAAGCTAGTTTAGATGGGTATTTCATATCCATCATCGTGTTTTTTAACTGTCAAGCTCCTCTATAGAGCTTCAGACAAAGGCGGTATGACATGCCTTAGATCAGAATCCGGTCTAGACTGCCGTATACTTCAGTCCCAATCAGTGATACTAACGTCGCAAATAGACCGTTCTGTATTTAAAAACGAGTAGAGAGAGCCTGCGAGACAGGAAGAGACTTGAAATACGTGGAATTCCGTTTGAATACCGAGTTTCACATGAAGTTTGGATCAAAATTCCGTAAAGTTTTAGTTTAATTCTTATGCTTTATGTACGCTAGTTTTCTAATCCAAAATATATGCCGTTGCTTCTTACGAATGCCACTGTCAGAGGAAGAATGGAAGAGGCATGCTGATGCCGTACATACAACGGAGTGTAGCGTAACAACTATCTCTGTGCTGGCAAAACGGACTGATCAATAGAAGTCGTATGCTGATTCCACAAACTTTCCCCAGTCTCACACCACCAAATTCAATTCCCTTCGCATCCATGAAACCTTGGTCAGGATATGACAAATGCTCTCCTTTGCCCAGTTTCACGGGATTTGCCAAACCGTGCCATTCGTTACAGTCCGCTGAACCCGCATGCCAATTCATCATGACGGCACTTCCGATAGATAATTACGCTAAGGATTATGATGTCGTATAGCGAAAGTTTTCGCTCTTATTAAACGTCGGCAAAAGCCGGTAAACCCTGTACACAAAACCCACATCTATCGAATTCACGGCCAAATAGCGAATGACCTGCAGTCCGCATTTCGCACGCCGTCCTTACCATTGACTAGAGGCTCATTCTCTTCTCTGAGAAAGCCTGAGAAGAGAAAGCACGCTGTCATCCAACAAGATCATTTGTTATTCAAAATGGATCCCATCCATACACTCTGTTTAGTCAAGGAAGTCTTTGCAGTCGCAGATGTTGCACTGCAATACTGCATGCAAACGAATCTGCTCTCGTCGCATTTCCAGAAGTACGTGAGCGTGCTGTATGCACTTTATCGAGATTACAAGATTACACAACTGCCTTCACAAGTCCAAAGATGTTTTTTCTAAAAATAAATTAGCTCACGTGCTTGCAAACTTATCTTGCAAAATCTAGCGTGTTGTTTAATTTATTTCACGACCACGACAGTCCCGACAAACGTACATACTCTTTTAGTAGCCCGAAGCATCCGAAAGATGAATTTTACATCCTGATGCATAACAGTTCGGTTTTTGAGGTTTTCAACAGTAATTCTCAGCATTCCGCTCCAAAAACTTGAAAGTGTTCACGAACTACAAGAGAAGCCTGCACTCATATTCCTCTTGCAGATTACTTAGACAATCAAGTTGGCAGTTTGATTCTCTCCATATAAACGCAGACATTATGCCTTTTGAATTTAGCGGCCTAGGTCTGAGTTCCTTAAGTTAAAAGGGTTGTCTGTATAGTGAGCAGGATAAAATTGTACAATCTAAGCCTACAATAAGTTTAAATACCTAGAAACAACCGTGAGCTCCCCTGCGGTAGGTGAATGGAAATGTGAGACGGATATTTTGGCGAGACAGCGTGGCAGCTATTATAGTCTAGAAAAAGGAAATAAAATGGGCTGCAGTTTCGACAAACAATTTGATATTGACTGGCGAAAGTAATACTCGCCGAGAGGGAGGTCATAAATAGGCCTGTGATGTCAGGGATCTGCAAATATCGCGATTCATGTAGCAGATAGACATAAAACACTGGAACTCGTTCGGTCTGCTGAGGCGTAGGAAGAATTAACCCACATACTTTCGACTAGGGCCAGGAAGAAGCGATATTTTTGGAGAAAGTTGCGATAGAAATGAAAGCTCCAGCTTGTTCAGGTTAGAGGGCGAAGGTGCTGAAAGGGTGGAAAAATTATAGCGGCTCTGGCAAACATGCTATTGATTCTTTGAACATTGAGTATTTTTGCAACTTGCCGAAGCAATTGCGCCAGATGCCACGTTTCACAACTTATGCTCTGACCCTTTGCACTTACTCTTGACGGAAGATAAAATACTTTTTCCATTTCTCCTACATAGAACTGCAAGTTATGTGTAGACCTCTTGCAGTGAAAGTGACTGTAAAGAGACTGTGGTCAAGCTTATTTGGTACTCCCTTTGATCTCGCGGGAGAAACGCCAAGTTACTCTTATCAGTAGGCTAATTTTGATGCGGTCAAAGCAAAGAAATCATACAAGGAGCATAGCAGCATCGGCTCTCAGTCTCAGGTCTTTTCCTTTTTCTTCTCAACCGTAGTAGTTTAACTACCGAAGAATGCCAGGCATACAATTATGTCTTGTTCATAATAAATGCATGGCTAGCCTACTCACTTCATTCCAGCCGTGAGCCACTACTTCAACTGTAATTTCTGAAAAAATTTAATCAGGTATGCCATATACGGTCTGTGAAAGATCATGTGAACTTTCGGCCTGTTTCTGCATAGGGCCTTTGACTTCTACCTCATTATACATTTTCGTCTTTGATAAAGACATTAGATGGAAAATGAATACGAGAGCAGACGAGTCTTCAGTCACGGGCTGGGAAAAGTTCCATTTCAAACAGACTTTTTCCGATGAGCTCCCGTCATAATGTACAATCATGGGCCGATACAGTAAGAAAGAATGAGGCGAATTCTACTGTTATGTACACTCGTAGTCGAAGACTATCTCTCGGAGAGGACGTGCTAATGAAGGGCATGAGGGTAGTACGTGATATGAAGCAAGATGATTTCTTCAGGTCGCAGATTTCCATATGGGATGCCTTGAGGAATTTTACAAGTATAACAGATTAGACATGCCTGTCCATATCTTGCCCGGGAAAAATTCTCAAAGGAATTTAGCCCAAATTTTATCAACTTCTTTGAATTTCCCTTTCTCAGGCTTATCAGCTTCAGCTTGGCAAGTTACATACCTGGCCTGGCAATGATTCCATCCTGGGGGGAAGAGCATATGCTGAAACTAATTCACGCAATCAAATTGATACCGTATAGCGTCACTAATTTTCGGCCGGAATCATTCCAGCCCCATGTTCACGACAGAACAATGGTAAGTAATTGTGCCCTGCTGTCTGGCAAAGGAATTGGAATTTGAGCCAGTTATTTTGATCATTTATAGTCATTGTGAGTGGGTTTTTTTTGGTGCGAGAAAATCAAAGCTAGGAGATGGGTGTGACAGACGCCAGGCATTACCGCTCCAAGTATTCTGTTCCACGTCTTGTTAATATCATCACGTCTTCCACATGCCAGCGTAAGGAAGCAGGGAGCCGCTTTCCTCTCCCTCGTCCTCCATCCTTCTCCCTGCGTGTCTTCCTCTAGGGCGTTTGACCTACCTTAGTCCTTCAGCCTGCTCTAGCCCAGCTCCGTTCCCTTGTAACGAGATATCTCTCAGCTTCCTTCGGCGATCTTCCCTGTTTTCTCCCATTGCACCATCACTTCCTCTACTTTCCCTGTTTTTATCCGGGATGCGGAAACCTTACTTTCTCCCAGCTTTCTCTCCAACGACTCTGTAGCGGAAGGGCATACTTTTACGCAAAGAAAGATGCAGGCGGACGGGCGGGCGGGAGCCTGTGCTTGCTCAATACTTTCTTCAGCTTTCACTGTAGGAGTAGCCGCCAGCATTAGTTATAGAGCATGGAGCTGCTTTCCATACAGTGTAGTGGAGAAATTCCCTTATTCTTTTCCTCTCAGCCACATCTTTCCAGGCATTTCCAACTGGGATCGAAAGCTGCAACTTTTAACTTGGAACATGGTATTGCCAAATTAACTGCAACTCACTGACAGTACTACAGGGTAGTAGGACGTGGGTTGAAAATCCGTTTCATTTCGTCACACTCCCAGCACGTGTAATATCCTTTTACGTGCTCTTTCATTCGACTCAATGAAGTTTACATCACGTTGTTCTTGTTTTCCTGTTTGTGTTCAGCAGACCCGTAATTTTTCATTTCACGACTGTATTCGCTGACAGACTGGTGGAAATTCCAGTTTCCCTCCCCTTCTTCCCCAGCTCTTCATAAGTCCTTTCGATACGTACTCCTCTTTCACATTCGTATGGAAAACACACCAGGGAACATTCAGTCTCTCTGTGAACTTAATTTTGAATCGGGATCCCTTCTCTTCGTCCTGGCTGTGGCTGGTCTTGACTCCAGCCTTTCACTTCTGTATCCACCGTTCGAGCACCTTGTCACAGCCAACTCGCGACGGCACACCCACTGTCCTCCTTGTCTCCTTCCCTAACATGGCCAATGACATGAGAATCCTTGAGAAATATTGGGTCTTTGTCGGTGATAATTTACTGGGTTATCTCAAATCCGAGTAAAAGAAGACCGTGATTGCCTGATCTCAATCAATGTCGTGCCGGTCCCTTGCCATTTATTCCCTATTTTGTGGCAGTGGATAAAATCCTGTTACTTCCCGTAAAAGCTTTTCTTCAAACAAGACATTGTTCTCTGGCCTTTTTCCAATTACTTGATAGTTTATCGGCTAATGTATAACCTTATATAACATGCACGAGGATTGAATCCTCGTCCTCCCCCTCCTCATGGAAACTTATGGAAGGATCTATTCCCTATCCTCCCCACATGGATACCAATGAAAAGTAACCACAGCCTGACCCATGCAATTAGTAGTCACATGACTATTAAAGGTTATATCTTCCTTGCTCATTTTACAAACATGTACGTACGATTCTACCAGCACTACTATACTACGCAACTCTCTTCACAGTCATTCCACCTGTCAGTTCTAGAGCCGTTTACGATACAACGGCAAGACATGCATACCATCTCAGCATTAAATGCGCCGTGCATCCTGGCGAGCATCCCAAGAAAACATCAAGCAGATTTGTGAAAAAGTCGAATCAGGCTTAGCAACGTTGCATAAGGCTATTCTCCTCAGTTCCATCATGCTTTCCCCGACTCGACTTTCTTCAACGCTTCCTTGCAACATACATGCTCATTTCTTTTTGCGCATCGTCATACACGCAGTCAGCCTATTATGAGCTCTTTACTCGGAACGGAGTTCACGTTCACATACAGAAATTACACAGACTAGCCTACGGCAGAGCCGTTACATGGCATGTGCCTGTTCATTGAGATGGACGAAGCGATAAGCTCGAGCATCAAACTCGCACTAAGTTATTATAAAGGTCAGATATTTCCTCCTGCTTGTGGTCGTTTTAGCTACATTCTCCTCTATTTTTGTAATTCGCTTCTTGTAAGCCTAAGGCTGATCACGATCTCGAATTGGCGTATGCTTAATTTCTCCTGGAACCAATGTGGAGAAACCCCTTCTCTCTGGTCCAAAAGCAGCGTAAGCATTGATCCTCTTTCTCAGCAGACGTCGCAAACAACACCGTTTCCATCCTATCTGACTCACTCAGACCATGAACTTTCAAAAGCACACTTTTCTCTAGGCTCGAAATCCTTAGCAGTTCCAAGTAACGGTGTTTTTCCATTTGAAACATTACAAAACCCTAGTTATGGAATCGAAGATAGAACTCCAGCTCGCTTACATTGCATTACATACATCGCTAACATGGTTGCTATGGTGAACAACATAAAAGGATGAAAGTAAAGGAGTTGACAACATTGTGCCGATTTCTGAAACTCGGTAATTATTTTTCTTTTTGTCAAATCGTCTGATGTGTTGCCGTTGTGAGAAAGGATAAAAAGA
>VRMD01001242.1:0-18059 GCA_009872375.1 Sminthurides bifidus
TGTAATGTCATCATAAGCTGACGGATACTAAAATACGATGAAAAATTTCCTTGTTTGGTTCCAGCTGTCAGCGGTCAGACTTTTATTTTGCATGCATTCCACAATCTCTTTCAGTCAGTTTATTAACTTCAGACGTGTTACTGAAGGTGACCCTACCGTAGGCTGGACATACTTGACAATTTAAGACCGCGGGTTATAATCCTGCTTACCTGCTCCAACCTTACAAATTACTCAGGTAGCCAGATCCAATTTAATCAGGATGCTATGGCTTAATGTTTCTAGTAAGCATTCATTGCACTTGCGTCAGTTGCATCAAGTGATGCTTTCAGTACATGATGATGATTGGTCAGACGCTGAGGACATTGTAAAAGCTATTAGTATTCAAAACAGCAGGTGCATTAACAACTTTTATTGATTCCTAACACGATAAAAATAATGTGCCGGTCCAATGTCGCGGTACATGTGTGTACAGAGATTCGTGCATTCGTAAAGTATTAACTTCGGCATGAATGCAAATAGTCAGAATGGACCAGAGTGTCCAGAAGCTTGAAACCGGTTTGGCAAGAATTCAATAGACCATGCCAAAAGGCTTGACTGAAAACAAGTGATGGTTCGAGGTTCGAAACTAGGACTGATGATGGGCAAATCTGGCACAGTCGCATCTGATTGGTGGAGGAGCTAAACGGTCAGTTTGGGTACATTCCAAAGTTTATCCGGGTTTCTGAAACACGTGGTCTGACACGTTACCGTACGTTTAACGTTGCCTCGTTTCCTCCTATCTCAATCTAAACGACTGAAATTAGCGAATTAAATTGCAAGAGCGTAATGAGGCGTGAGACTTTTTAAGATCGCTACATCAAAAGCCAAAGAAGCCGCTGAGTATTTTTAAACGAAATCCAGCTACAAATCTGCTGAATTTCCGTAAGATAACTTCAAAAAATGGGATGAAACAGCCTGAGAAACTTCATCTTCAGATCTTGCTTGAAAAAATCCTTTGAGCTTAAGAAAGGCAACTATCGTCTTTTTGCTATTCTCACAAGTATTCACTGACAATGAGGAGAAAGGACGAGATGAATTAATGAATGAAACTCGATATGATAAAAATGCAGGCATGTTGTGCGGCCAGACTGAAAGACAAGTCGGGAGAATCTTGTCAGTGAGAAAAGTAAGGTATTGAATTGCGTCCTCGTTAAAGGTAATAAACCGGACTTGATGCAAGCTCCGTCTGATGAATGACCACCAACTGGAAGTAAAATTGCGGCTCACGCGTTTAAAATGTGGGTTGGAATTGCTTTTTGATGAAGCGCTTACAGTCGATAGAGAGCCGGGTGTGGTCGTTTAGCTATTAAAAATGGATGATTTGTCACCTGGGCAATCTTCGCACAGTTTGAGCAAAACTGCTGAGGGTCCCTTAGCTTTTGAAGATGAGGATAGTTAAACAAAGCATTAAACAAAATTGGCAAAACGTGATTAGAGTGTTTACTGAGAATTTTAGTAATGATAATTTAAGCCCGTGGCACATCGCCACTAATAGCTGATTTAATTCGATCAGAGTTGGTTAGAGTTAAAGGCATTATTTGAGATTGCCAAAAGGAATGATAGGAAAAGAATGCCTAAACTTAATTAGAAGCGCTAATTTCTCTAACTTCTTTAATTGCAGAGCAACTTCCCATTCGACATTTTCATGCTCATAGTTCTCCTTCTGAGCTACCGTGGTTTGGCCTTCTTGTTCCTGTTGAAGAAGACGTTCCGTAAAAACTAATACAAAATGGCGACCAGAAGGTAATGTGGATACGTTGATAATCTCTCAAGCAACAAGTCAACGAGTAAGTAATGCAAGTTGTAACTGTTCTTCGAATCAACTAACTGTAATGTTGGATTTTTATGAGCGCGAACTTTCTTTACCTTCAGTCGGTTCAACGACAAGGCCTTTAAGGTGCTTTCCTAATTAATATCCGGTTATGACCTATGAATAGCCGGTGACTCGTGTAAGATTATGTCACGTCTGTATACTTGAAAGGGGCAAAAATTATGCTTTTAGCTTAGATGAAATTGAGTAACCTCGCCGACTCACAGGTATTACATTTACATGGCCCTCATATTTGTAGTCAGGGATGCAATGAATCGCAATCAAAAAAAGTTAGAGATGAGCATAAATTGTACAGAAATCCATGTTCGAAATAGACATGCTTGAATTTGGCTTTCACTGCCACCCTGATCCTGGTTGCGTAACCATGGTAACCTTGCGAGATATCAGTCTAATTTTACTTTAAGAGTTAATTGGCTAGTGAATCGGAAATTATAGCTTGATTTTAGGTATTTTCTTAAAGACACACCAAGCTCATCACTGCCCATTTAAGTGTAAATCTGTAGTTTTCCCTTAGAATAGCAAGAACACAGCTGACTGTAAGTGCTATTTTTATCTCTAGCTGTAAATTGCATTTTGAACTGATGCTGATGTGATCACAGCCGAATTCTTAATACGTTAAGCCATTAACCTTTAAGTAGTTTGTGATCGAATCCTTTCAGATTCTCTGATGCTGTTGCAATGTATTACAATCATTGTTCTTGTTCAATAGCTTGCTTAGTTGTTACGTTAAAATTAAGGTGTACATTCGTCTCTCCGGACAATTCGGACGAGCTCGGGGGCGTAGACAGGGTCCTAGGTAAGTTCGCAAGCTTTTGCAATAAGCCCTTGTGTTCTTGCTGTGTGAGTTTGTACATACGGTATGAAAGTTTATATCGAGAGGAAACGTTACTTAAACGTTAATTAAGTTTAATCGAAACTATTCAAGGTGTGAATTTTCGCCTATGAACCTCCTGGCTGAAAGAATTTGTAATGCCATAGAATTTTTTTAGAATAGTGAAAGTTGAACAGAAGCGACTGCGGATACCGTGGTTCCTCAAGTAACCTTAAGGGAGTAATTTAGTACCACCCACGAGTCATTTGAGTGCCTTAAAAAGTATCACATTATGAAGTCTAAACGTACTTGCCGTTCCATACAAATGAAGCTATGTTTGTAACTATACAATTTTAGGCCTATGTATTTTTGATTCAAAAATCGAGCTCTGCTGTAACTTGTTTTGGACTTGGCTCTGTTCTAAAGCCAATTCCTGACAAATATACTGTGCTATAATAAAAACAAAAAACATTTTGATTTGCCAGAATTTTCACGTGTCGTTGTCCTTCATAACAGCTTTTGACAAATTGCATGCATAAATTCGGATAAATAATGTCCCAACTCAAACTATGGTCTCGGCCTATTATTATTCTGGAAAGGTGGTAAATTTTGCACACAAAGAATCTGCAACCGAGAGGGGTGCGTCTCCCTGGACTTTGTCATTTCACAATGAGAACCCTTGTGCAAATTAGTCTCATTTTTTAAAAGTCATAAGAGTTTGTGCATTAAATCCACGAGATCTCGACTAGGCCAGACAAAACAGACACAAATGACCCTGTCTGGTGAACCATATTTATGGAACGGGGAATTTCCCATTCGAATAATAAACTACTGTGATGATGAAAACCTGATCCTACTGCAGTAGTGTTATACCGGTAAGTTTCATGAAAGTGGAAACCCAGTCATGTCGAAGAAAGCCGCCACCGGTCCTAGCCTCCAGCCCAGGTTCTAGTTTTCCTTCGACCACATTCCAGGAACACTGTCAGTCAAACGGCACAGTCAATTAGGGAGTCTCAGCGGTAGGTGACAGTAAATTATCCCTGGTAAGAACAAGTTATGTCCCTCAGACTAGAGAGCATAGAGTCTGGAGACCAAAACTCACAACCCTCCATTCACCCCCACCCTCTTTCTTTTCTCCGCAGTTACTAACAGAATTCTTGAAGTCTTTATTCGCGCTTATACATTAAACATTGCACGAATATAGCATTCATTCAATCCGAGCTCCTCCTGGTCCCAAGTTAGGTTCCAAGTCAAGGTCAACCCAGCATGATTTTGGACGACGGTTATGGAATCATAAATAACAATTCTGAGCCAGGTAATACTTTCTCATTCCTGACGGGATCAGAGACTGCAATCCTTGCACTGCCATTGTCATCGATCCTCCACGTGCAGGCAAATGGCCTTCCAAATGGCAACTGCCTGGCCGTCTGATAACCTTGTTTGAAATCTTAAATGCATTGAAAATTGCCAAGGGCAAATCTCGAATGAACTGGAAAGGAAGTAGCAAGCGGTCCAACCGATTATCATAAAGTTATGCATACCGACACCGACCAGACCAGTGTCAAAGCCCAATCCCCCACCAATTCTTAGATTGTAGCGTCCTCTAGCTTCGGGGCGGAGTAAACTAAACTACGACTGTAAATTGTAAATGCACCCAAGCACTGTGGGCTAAGCCATTAAATCAAAAATATTCCATTGTTTTCCAACCCCGTGTCAATAATCAAACATTTGAGTTCAAAGTTCCTCTCCCACGTCCCATGAATTCATAATTCGTTGATATTCTACTGTATGATTAAGTGCCTGAATTATCATCTTTTCATCAAAATGAAAAAAAAACACCACTGTCTGCGTCTACCAAAGATACCATCACAGTTCAAATACGATAGGAATCCATCGTGCTAATTACTTCCTCTGTGCCTTCATCATCCCCCTTGTGACAAGTAACACGTATGTTGATTTGAGAGTTTCAGAGAAATGTCACCCCTATTACGTACTACGTTGCAGACTTGAGAAGCCCTGATAAGAAGCTGAATAAGGAGACGACTTTCAGACTCGTGAGACAAGGAGATCGGAATGAGGATGAGAAAAACAAGGCTGATATCGATCCTTTTCCTTCTTGTATTACACTGCCATGTCCAAAAGCCAAGCTGTGAGAGACAAGCAAGTCGAATTCATCTAATCAAAGGGAGGAAAAGCCAGTTTTAAGAACAAGTTTCCTTCACAAGCTTCTTTTTCTCCTGGCTCTTTTGCATTTTTCCATTCCAATCGTCAACTCCCTGACTGAGTTGTTGTAGTCAATCGCCCTCAGTTGCATGTGTGACTTCCAGTCTCTCAGACTGGCAAAAAAGCCGTACAAGGTTCTCCATACCTGGCGAAGCAGAAGCATTGGATTTTGGCTTATGGTGCATGCAAGGGACTGCATTGGACCGGCTGCCGAATCACCACTTGTGACAAGGAACGGAGCCGCTCTCGGCCTCGGCACGGTCAGTTGCTGTACTACACGACAAGGTGACGGACCAGTAGCGGTTTGCAACAACACCTTTGATTGGACGAAGGCGAAAGCCGCTGTCACACTGCAAACTTTTACGTAAGTGCATTCCTCTCCGGGCTGGCATTGCTCTCAAACCATGTGAATCTTACAGCACCCTGCTGAGATTCCCGTATGCGAAACGGAGTGCGATTCCAGTCTGCAGTATCATCAGATTGCTCAGTGAGTTCCCACGTGGGGGATGTGGACGAGATTTTCATCCCTCTCTCCTTCTCAGGTGTTTCTCGTGTCTTTCTCTTGCAATCAGATCTTGCAACTTACCTGCCACGTTACCTGTGTGTACGTCGCTCCTTCACGGACAGTGAGTAAGCCCATGTGTAACTTTTGGTAAAGAAGAGCTTTACGTAAGTCCTTAGGTGAAGATCGGCCGAGACTGAGCCAGAGGCTGGATAAACTGAGAGAAATTGAGAGAGGAGTGGACACACTACAGGACTTGAATCAAGCCAAGGTGTGTATGCTCTCAGTCAGTACCTGTTACCTGTTCTGTGCCGAGCCGCACGGACAGCGAAGATGCGGATTCAGTAACCAGTTTTTGACGACTAGGAGTGTGTAGAAGTGACTAACGTGAGAAATCTAGTCGACCTTAAAAGATTTTATATTGGAACTGGACGAAAAGAGGCAGGGACGAAGAAGGAGTCTTTTTTCGACTCACGTGTACTGGACGCAAGTTGCCTAGCGACCCACGCATTCAGCGACAGCTCTTCTCGTCTGGACTTACGTAACGGGAGGAGTTACAGTACTGGAAAACATGTAAGTGCTGGAGATAATAGAGTGCCGAGTCCCTTGTAGTTGGATGAAGCCGGAGCAGGAAAGAATGTGGATAACTTGCTCCTTATGTAATCTGATTCGGTCCAGTGGTTTCTAAGGTAGTGTGGTGTAGAGAGTTTGGATTTTTGAATATGAGTGCCACTATTAGCGATTGAAGGCTGTTGCTTTTAGGTAACAGTAAGTTGGTTGTGTGCTAGGCTCGTTTCTATAGGATTGAAAACAGTGTGTTGTGTTCTTGAACGTGGGTAGTTAGTGTGTTCTAAGGGCCCGGTTTGGGCTAACGTAGTTATGAATGCAAAAACGTAGATAGTTGGTGAACAAGGTTTGTAATTATTGAAGGGCTTTAGGCACTGCGAGATTGTGAGCTCAAAGGCTAAGGTTCTTTACAGTATTGGATTAGAAAATAGAAGCTGATAGACTGTTACGTAAAAAGGGGGAGGAGTGTAGCATAGGAAGTTGAAGATTTTAGGAGATTGTGACCCTTGACTGGCATAGATTAAGGCTTTTGTGACACATAATGGTACTTGAAGAGGAATTTAATTACCGGGACGTGCTTCCTAGGACGGACTCTGACGGAAGCTTCACGAGTAACACTTCCGATTCCGCTGTGGTATCTTAATGGGAGCCCTCAGGAACGGGGTGGGGGCACGAGTCCGGATTTGGATTACAGTCTTACTGAGGTAATGAAAACGTTTTGATTTTGTCCTTATTTACAGTTTCTGGGTATTGCTTAAGCCTAAGTTTACTTGCTTTAAAAGGAATGATTCCCATGTTTTGAAAAACAGTTTCTCAGTTGCGTAAAGGTCATCAGTAGAGGAACTAAATGCGACTTGCATTGTATCTTGTTCTTAAGTCTGGGTTGGATTTGATCCAATAATTTGCTATTGCTTTAAAAGTGTCTTAAGATTCAGGCTTTTCAGCCATCATCATGTCTTGCGTTTGTGTATGTGGCTTATTGCAAGCTTTCCAGCATGACTTTAAGGCTTAGGTACCTTTTGCAAATGGTTCAAGGACTCTAAGTAAAGGATTTGTTTGCCAATTGTTGCTTTTCAGATTCCTAAAATTTACCGGTCGAGCAAGAATAAGAAGTACCCTGGAGTGGCACAGGACAAAGCCCGAGGCGTGACCCTGGCATGGCAGGATTTGAGTGTATACGTGCCGATGAAGAAAGAAGGGTTCTTCCAAAGGTCGGAGCGGCATCGGCCCTTCAAGAGGAGTCATTAATAATGGTAATTACCGGTATATTTTTCATTAGTAGAATAATTTCTACTGTTAACTGCAGGAACTAACGTAGTAGTTCCTTCGATTATAGCACTGTAATGTAAATTTTTTTCACAGTGATGTCACAGTGCATGGGTCATCACCTAAGATTTTGAATAGGGCGGAAAATAACATCATGAAAAAGGGTGTTTAAAATTGTTTTTTTTGTATCTTCTAGTATCCGGAATCGTTTATCCTGGTAGTTTGATGGCCATTATGGGTGCTAGCGGGGCTGGCAAAACCACTTTGATGAACGTTCTTGCCAATAAAGCCGAGGGTAATGANTTGATGGCCATTATGGGTGCTAGCGGGGCTGGCAAAACCACTTTGATGAACGTTCTTGCCAATAAAGCCGAGGGTAATGATTTAGTTTTTCAAATGGCATGTTCTTTCAATGAAGCTTAAATTGTGAAAGGATTGCTAGTATCCTTTTCGTGAGAAATACTTACTAAGCCTAGTTGCACTTCTTTAGTAAAAGGGCTGAAACTTGAACCTACGGTCAAACTTTCTTTCTTTGCACAGGGAACATTGCAATCGATGGTGAGATCCGTGTGAACGGGATGCCTCTCGGAAGCTACATGAGTCACATCAGCGGGTTTGTGTACCAACAGGATTTGTTTATCGGCACATTGACCGTTTCTGAGCATCTGCACTTTATGGTGAGTCCCTTAAAGGGTACTTGGAAAAGGAATACTAGCCAAATCAGTTTGTGACTGATTCATGGTATCAAGAGACTGTTTCAGTTTAGCTGTCTTAATCAATTCCAAGAAAAATATGAAACAGCTTTCGAGATAGCCAGAGGAGATAGCCAGAGGGCAAGCTTTGTTTGCAGCTCAGGGATCATGAAGTCAGTAATTAAGATCATGAATCAGGGTAAATATTTACACCCCATGCGAGAAACATCTCATCCTATGTTAGAAATTCGAAACAAGGATTACGAAGTTAGGAAAGAACTAGTTAAATTATATTTAACTTGGTCAAGAACCTTCACAAGCAAGGGAAAACCAAAATTGATTACCCGGGGTTGTTTTATTTACTGAAATTTTTGATCGTCACTTAACTTCATGATTAAATCACAGGCCCGGATGAAACTGGACCGACGCTTAGGAAAGTGGGAACGGCAACGTAGAGTCGAAGAGCTTATGGTAGAACTCGGTTTGAAGAAATGCGAGCATACAAGAATTGGTATTCCCGGAGAAAAGGCTGGACTTTCGGGAGGAGAACGAAAGCGCCTAGCTTTCGCTGCAGAAGTAAGTGTGTCCCCGCTCCTAGAAAGTTCTCGAAAGCGTAAGCGTGATTCTGTTACCATAGCAACGTTAACTTTCTCCAGGTTTTGACGGACCCGCCGCTGTTGCTATGCGACGAACCCACGACAGGACTTGACAGCTTCTCGGCCCAGAAAATCATCGGCATGATGCGCAACATGGCTGCCAAGGGGAAGACCATCCTTTGCACGATCCATCAACCCTCGTCACAAGTTTTCTCCATGTTTGACCAGCTCCTTCTATTGGCAGAAGGCCGAACTGCGTACATGGGCAACTCCAGCGGGGCACTCTCCTTCATGAAGGAGTTGAACTTTATCTGTCCTGAGCAATTCAATCCAGCGGATTTCTACATCAGAACACTGGCAGTTTTACCCGGCAAGGAGGAAGAGAGCAAGAAGCAGATCAAGTCCATCTGTGATGCTTTTGCCGTCTCTTCACAAGCAAAAGTCATTGAGGAGAAGGTCCACTCGGAGGTGAAAAACGTCGAGTTCTTCACCAACTCAGGATCCTCTGGAGATTCAGTAAGTCAAGTAGCTTGACCTCATTAGGACATGGTATTGCATCCCTGCGAAATTCACAATCCTGGAAGAACTGGAGGATAACAATGTCTTTTTCAACAGTTTAACGACCAGACCATTCTAGGAGGCCATGTGCGAAGGCCGTTATGGCTTACACAAACATTTTGGTTGATATGGAGATCCATGGCTGACTCTTACAGAAATCCGCAGATTCATGTTGTTCGAACTGTACAGAAAATCGTAAGTAGTAGCCAAAACAACGTTATCAACTTTCAAAGTAAGCAAAGAATACCCTAGTTTTGTCTAATACGTTGGTTCTTTTCATTTAATTCCAGGTTCTCGCTATCTTAATCGGTCTTTGCTATCTCGGTGTCAAAATGAATCAAATGGGTATTCAGGATGTTCAAGGAGCCATTTTCGTATTCATAACGGAAAAACACGTTTCCCTCGCTGTATGGAGTTTTGCACGTATTTCCTTACGAACTGCCACTATTCTTAAGGGAGAACAAGGGCGGACTGTATCGATGTGATTCCTACTATGTGTCCAAAATGATAGCGTTGGTAAGGCCAACACCACAGTTAATTATATACATCCATGAAAATTAAGGGCCAGGCCCCTTCATTGATTGTGAAGGAAGGGCCAGAAAATTGAGAGAATCACTAAACTGCTCCGTATTTGATCACAGCTTCCTGGTTTCATATTCGAGCCGCTTGTTTTTGCAACAATTGCCTATTGGCTGGTAGGGTTACGTCCGACGGCCGAGGCGTTTTTGATGGTTTGTTTGATTGTACTTGGGACAGCGAATACAGCAGCGGCTTGTGGTAAGTTACTGCAACAATGCTCGTTTTTTGAGGCTTGTTAGCATGGAATTTGCACTGAAATTGTTCTTAATGGCTGTGGTTGTCCCTTAGGTTGTTTCTTCTCTGCTGCGTTTGAGAATATTTCTATTGCCATAACCTGTCTCATACCGTTTGACTACATTTTGATGATAACTGGAGGACTGTTTATCAACGTGGCGTAAGTGAATTCTTTATTTGGGATATATTGACACTGAGATTTAATTATTTTGAAAGAATCGAATCAAAGTTAATTGCTCAGGTAATTAAATTACATTTCTTTGTTGCAGAACACTTCCACCCTACATTGTATGGACCAAGTTCCTCTCCTGGTTCATGTACGCCAACGAGGCTATGACTGTGACGCAGTGGAAAGGAGTGACGAATATCAGTAAGTTATTGCTTTGAAATCAGTTGCTATGGTTACGTTTGTTACAACAAATTGAAGTTACTGCCTTCAGTTCAATTATATGGCAAGTGCTCACAACGTTTATGAACTTCTTGCAGCTTGTGATGGCGGCCCCGACATCCCATGTATTAGAGATGGCGCTGGTGTAATAGAATCAAGAGGTTTTGTAGACGGTCACTTCTTCCTGGACTTTATGGGTCTTTTGGGCCTTTACGCCGGGTTCCATGCCTTGGCCTTTACTTCAATCCTGATACGAAGCCGGAGGAAGTGATCTTTGTATGAAAATGCTCGTCATCACAATTCACTTGAAGTCAGTTTTACTTCGCTGGTTAATGCAAGCGTGTTTGTTGTGCCATTTTGTGTCTCTCAATCGTGTGGCGTTGCTCACGCTGCGCTTGGATCGTACAGGGTATTGTTAAGGAAAATAATAAACTTTGATTACTCCGCCAATTTCATACTTTGCGAACCTTTAATTACTCATTTCCTGCAAAAAAGAACTTCTTTACATGGGTATCGTGTCCTCACAGAGATGTTAAAGCTTAATGGCATAAAAAACTATAAGTTTTTGAAATTATGAGAAATTTTAATTATATCAAACTCATAAACTGGACCAGTTCAAAACTTTTTACTGATCTTGGTTTTGTTTATTCCGATTTCTGTTCACATGACGATAATGCGAATGCGCATGCCCGTGGGCGTGAATGTGGTGACTGTGGTGAACAAGGTGAGCCCTTGGAAATCGACCATGTTGATTGCTTAGCCCCGTAGGTTGCAAATCCTCCGATGTCACATTTACAGGGTACTCAGCAATCTGAGCTGGTTTGGAGGAAGTGACGAAACAGATTGAAAGTACCGTTATGATTATCATGCACGACCTGTTTAGGTTCCTTTGACCCTGTAGAGCAAAATATGATGAGATGTCGCAAGATTAATGATTTTTGAGTTACAAGTTCAGATATTCTTACCATTATTAATTTTAAGGGCAGATTGTATGTTTTGAATCAATGGTATTCTCTAAAGCGTCGAATGGCATTTGAAGAAAAATCGACCACGTTTACTTGCACGAAAATAGTACGACAAGATGGCTGTTTTTGGATTGTACGACTCGTCAAGTGAAATGTATTGAAGAATACCAACTCGATTCGAGTAACGTCTTATGATTGCTCTTTGGCCATACTGGCACGACCTGTTCTAAAGGTAGTCTTTTACGCAGTAACGAGTGCTAACAAGTGGCTAGCCTCCAGGATGTCAATTAAGAGTTAAATGATGCTAATTGACAATGCAAACGTTGTAACAACGTTTAATGCAGGTCGTAATACATGAAATACTCCACGTTACCCTAAGGATGTCGCGCTTTTTGATTAACACTAGGACTAATTTGTGTGCATAATGGGACATCGGACTCCATGTTTATTTTCCTAGGAACTGACGGAGCTCAACGCAGAATTTCAGCACGTTTTAGGTCCATCAGCTTAAGTTTGTCGAGCTAATCGCAAACAATTTTGCCAAGGAGGTGTTCAATGAGCAATGACCTTATGATTGTATTCAGAATGCAATCCGGATGCTCAAATGACATTAGGAGCAGAGACCTAACAGATTTTTGATTTAAAGGTACAAAACTGAATACATAACATGTGCATAAGTACATTCATTGCAGAGCTGTGACTCTTTATTCACTGCCTCAAACGTAAGCTGCAGTTCCTAAGAATGTTCATAAACAAAAGTCTGCAGCCATGGAAGCATTCCACTCAAACAATCTACACGTGTCCTGTCAAACTTTTCTCAAGGCACATAAAGGCAAGTGTTGCTTATTTTGGCTTACATTAGACTCGGGAGTTTATAAAAGTTTTAGATTCAGGTATCAATCAACTGGATGGATTTTGCGTCAGCACTCATTCGAATGAGCACAAGTCAATTGCAACACTTCATTGTTCAACTGAACCCCTCCTTTTCCAGGTTTGAACACGGGTTCCATGATGAAGAATTCATAGCACTTCCGCCCACCCCACCATGGTGGAATTTTTGCTTGCAAAACTCCTTACTGAATAAAAAATGCTGTTATTGACCGAAAGTTCTAGATCGTCATTGGAAAGGACTCCAAGGACATGAAATGTGGCCATGAAGAAGAAGGCGAGTGCAATCCTTTAAAGAGTAACTTTATTGGCGTTGCTGGCGCTGAAATTGTGCATTTGTGTCCTGATGACTGAACTGCGCCAATTCAGCTAAACTCAAAAGCTTTGTATTCGGGATACTTACGGCATCAATAACTTGCAAATTCTTTGAATTCATTGAAAACTATCTTTGCAGCACTCGGAAACATAGCCTCAAGCCACATTTTACGTTTCATGAAAAGAATCATCAGATTAACCTCACAGTGCAGCAGTTAATCTCCCTAGCCAACTAACAATCTTGTGCACTTAAATCTGTCACCATGGCAACAGAGACAGAACCCAAGGTAGATGAACCGCCAAAGTTACAAACTGAACATGAAGCAGATCCTCTCTACCCTTACTATTCGGAGAAGATCAAAAAGTATTTCATCTTCTCCTTCAACATTGGATCTTGGACTGGAACTCATCCTTACTACTACGAAAAGTCAAAGGACCTGTTCAGGAATGTGACAGGAGCAAGGCTTTGGCTCTCTTACTTTAACGCCGTGGTTGCCCTTGCCAACTATGGCTTTCTCCTCAGTCAGGTTTTTAGAGCCTTAAGGGATCCAAATGCGGACTTGGGAACGCAACTGTTACTTGTTTACATGCTTGCTTATTATACTTTCCCCACCATGTACCAAGTTGCCTTTCTGATGATTGGAAACGAAATCTGCGTGTTGTCCAACGCGTTTCTAAAGTTCTATAAAGGTACGCTGAAGTCAAGCATTAATTTTGTATATTCAATTAAGATTTAATCATGCTGCTAAGCTCCATGTAACTTTCGTCTAAGTTTGCCACAGTACACACAATATTGACACTATATTCACAGACTTTGGACGCGCCGCAGTAGACCATTACTACACGGAAAACGCCAAACTTAAGGAAATTAAACTAGCAGAACTGATTTCTAGAAACAACATTGTTTCTTTCAACACAATGACACTATTTTTCGCTGCATACGCCTTCGTGGATCCTTCACAACCCTTCCTCCTCTCGTCCCTTCTGGAGAACCCCTTTGCAACAGATCCTGCAAGTTTGGCATGGAGAACTTTTTCTTTCTTGAATACTCTGTATCAAGAACAGTTATTCCACGCCAACGCCCTCTGGATCACAACTCAGATGTTCAGCATTTGCGCTTCGTTTGTCCCTGCTTTAAGACATTTCAGGTAAAAAGCCCTTACCAAATGCTCCGTACCCTTTGAGTTTCAGGGGTCAGTTTTGCAAAAACGTGCATGAATGACAATAGTTTCGACTTTGTTTAGAGAGGCGGAGCTACAAAATGGCGAGTGGCTGGAACAGATGAAATGGTACACTCAAATGCGGCTACTCATGGCCTGCTACAACCGTTGCTATGGAGCAATTATCTACCCCGTGGGAATCTGGTATAATGCTAACTTTCGGCGTGTACGCTGTTTATGCTGCCCTGAGACTCTCTGGCATTATGCAGCTGGCTTTAATAGGCACGGGCTTAGTGGCATACTCCCTTCTAATCAGTGAGTTGCGCTCATTGGCCGAAATCAACAGCCAATCGGAAGACTTGTTGCAACAGTGGAAGTGCCAAATCGACTCGCCATTGGCACGCCGCATGGTGAGAATGCAACGCCCTCTGCGGGTGGAAATGTCCGTGAACTACGTGGATGTGCCGATCGTACTGACGGTGACGGAAATGACGATCGATAATGCTATCACATTGCTGTTTTTTTAATTCCTTATTTTTTCTCGTTTGATGCATAATTCATTGGTCAGTATTAGTACAGGAAGGTTTTTTTACCTTCCTAAAACACCAAGCAAGTGTTTAAAAGTCAACACAGGCTCTATACTGCAGCATCATTAAAAAGAAAGTAGCTTGGAAAGTTGGATGGAGAAGTATTGACGATTGTCGTCAATGCTAGAACTCGAATTATTAATTTCAGAGGGTCGCACCAGTTCCATGAATTTGATTGACGAATCCGGTAGCTAAATTCCGAAGGTGCCAAGGTGTTGTTTACCGCCCTGCTGGAGAATCCCATAAAAGGTTTTCTTTATCGTTTATGACTCGTGTCACCCCTCCCCCTCTTCCTAGTTTTGACACCCGCTGTTGAAGCCACCTGACAACGAAGGTACAATGCGGCATGAGAGCTTACTGCATTAATTAACTTGAGCCGAACAATCGAACCGGAAACTCCGCAGTTAGTTCTTCCTTCATTGCTGTGCCAATACTTACCGAAAGGTTGCCACGTGCATGTTGACTTATAAGCAGTCGTCGTCGTATATTGTCCGCCATCATGTTGTACAAAAACGATCTCATTTTAAACCATATCTTCGCTGCCATAGTTTCCAAGCTTGGATGTGTGTACTACAAGTTCAGTTTCAAAAGACGAAAATATGAAACATTTCAACCTGGTGACTGGCAGAAAAAATTCTACATTTTTGTCCGACTATGTGCTCTTTTCCGTGTCCTTCAATGCGTGTACGCCATGTACAACTTCTTCCTGCAGCCATCATCCAAATTGTATCACAAGATGATGGTGTACACGTTTCCCGTAGGTGTAGCAATAGTTTTGTTTCTGGACTTGTACTTGACGAGGATCGACCACGAGTACTGTTACACGCTCAATACATTTCACAACCACCCCGACGTTCCTGAAGGTAGGTTGAAATTCCGGGATGAAAGTCATTACTTTTCAGCATTTCATAACCAGATTCAACGGTTTACTCACAATTAGGTCTACAGCCATCCAAAAGAATGAAGGCCTCACCGTACTTTTAAGCTGTTATTTGTTCTGCAGGCCGTCGTACAATTTCGGAATGGCGGCAGGAAAAAACAGAAACTTTGGCCTTGATTTTCTCTCCTTTCACCGTGGGACTTGTTCCTGTCGTGGTTCTAAGCGCTTACTTATTCGATCCTATGATTCCTTTAGCAACATGGCGGGATGTTCCGGACCAATTTAGAAGCATTTATACCCTTTTGGGCTCCATGGTCTGGGACGTAATTAGCTTAGGTGTGTTGGCCATCATTTTGTGGAACTTTTTGCTCATCGGACTGGCATTCGTCAACATCATGGATCACGAGTTGAAGGTGCTTTTGCATGACGCATGTCGCGTAAGTGATACGAGGATTTACACCTAATTAATTACCTAAGCCAGACCTTGAATGCGTGTGGAGATGGAATTGTTCTGATATACTATGGGAATGAAACTGAAGAAATAACGCTTTTTCCAGGGTCATGGAGCAAAAGGCAGCTGTTTTGGCCAGAATCAGGATGATGAACAAGCTCACCCTCGATATCCGACGGCTATGTGTCTCACTCACAACTTTTAATAGAACCGGTGCCCTTTTGGTGTTCATCGTCAAACAGTTCGCAACATTCGCGTCAATTTTTGGCATTTACATGAGCATCCACTACCTCGGCAAGGAACCTTGGATTGGAATCGGAGCTGGCTTTATCGGATTCCCCATCGGCCTGCTCTACAACCTCGTGTTCGATGAAACGTACAAGTTTCCGCATAAAATGAACAGGATTAGGGAAACGTACTTGGTGGCCACGAGGTCGCATATTTTGAAAAAGCGAGCTGAGTACTAATAAACGAGTATCGAAATCCATACTTTTCAAAGGAGTGCAAGTCGGTTCCTTCCAGGTACTTGAACGGGAAGCGACTTTAAATTTTGCTAACTTTGTCACCTCCCAAGTCGTGTCATTGCTTGTCGCCAGTGACTCTATTTCTTCATAAGGCTGAAGAAGTCCTTAGTCTTTACAGCTAGTTGATTGCCATTGTTTCAGAAGTGTTAGAAAGTAAAGACAATTGGGCGAAGTTGCAGCTATTACGACTCATTATTGCATGTTCTTTGTTTATCATTACAAAGGATTATGTACGATGCACCATAGGGGTAATTTTGGTTTCCAAGGAGATCATTCATAAACAAAAGGTGCAATTGCTTTAAGAGCATTCTTTCTCAGGTATTTCTTTTCAGCTAAGGGCATGACGCACGCTAATATCGGGATGGACTATTTGAAAGAAACGCAGTTAAAACCTAGCACGTGTGAATTGATTACGGGGTTTGATCGGTTGCTTATAGTAGCGGCTAATTTCTAATGGTGCAGGTACTGTATTGCTATTGCTCATTGTAAGAAGCAAAAGCCAGGTATTAGGTATACATTTACTGGTTCAAGTCTGACATCCATTCTGCCTTTAGTTTAATTAAAGTTGACGACACGGAATGTCATATACGAATGGACTAAGCTGGGCATCATGAGTTGAAAAAGGTGGGCCGTAAATAACGGTAGTTGTCAACGTCCATTTTTACGAGCGTCTCAACCTCAAAGCCGCCTACTTCCGTATGAGGTAATGCCCGGGTGACTGTTTTTGCCTTCTGCAAAACAAGCATAATCCTCATCAATTCTTTAACCTTTGTCAACCAACTGGTAGTATACTTCCCAGGACTAAGCGGAGTGGCTTGCCAAATCGAATTTTAAGTAAGGGGATTGTATTTCGTGGCACACTTCATTTTTTCCAGCTCCCTTGTCGATCATGTATAACCTTGTCGGAGGAGGCTAGTGAAAGTCAGTGAAAGTCACGAGTGAGAAACTGGGGTTGGGTGGCATTTTAAGCAAAAAGCTCAGAGTTTTTTTCAGAGAGCACTGGAATTCTGATTACAGTTACCTAGAATGTATCTTTATCAAAGTGATTTGTTCTTGGTCCATGGCACAACCTCCATTTTATCTCGCGTAGGTGCTTTTCGGTTCCAATTCAGCCTTAAAGACAAAAAGTACAAAAGATTGCATGGTTTTCGAAAACACTTGCCGTTTATTTTTGTTCGTTTTTTATTGTTTTTGCGAATCGTTCAATGCTTTTACAGTGTGGTTAAGTTTTTCGTTAATCCAAGCAACAAGATTGCAGCACCGTGTAATAGTTTACTGTCTACCAGTAGCTATAATGAGCTGCGCAGTAATTGACAGTTATATTGCATCACTTGACGTTGCTCACTGTAACCTACTGAATCAGCTTCAAGATCTTGCTATTCCAGGTAAGAATTGAAATTCTGTTCTGTAAACAGCAAGAATTGAAATTAACAAGAGTTACAGGAATTATTCAAGTCTTACTAGTGGGTTTCTGATAACGTAGGTTTACGACCCATCAGGCGCTATAAAAGCATGAAAACCGAGGTGATGGCCTGCTTTATATCGCCATTAGTTGTTTGGATGGTTGCACCTGCCGTGATCCTATTTGTTGTAAACTTTGACCCGAATTTACCGTTACGAACATGGGGAGACGTTTCGCCATATTGGAATTCGGAGCATGCATTTCATGTGGCCATCCTGTGGGACATGTTTTCCATCATGGCGTTGGCTGTTGTATTGTGGGACTTACTTATCGTCGCACTGGCTGTTGTGATTGTCTTCCAGTGCAAATTGCAAGACGTGTTGCATCAGTTTGAAGAGTATGCACAATACAAGACCTTCACTCATCTTAAAGCAAAGTGCAATGATAATTTTTTACTTTAAATATGATTTTAAAATCGATTTAACTTAATTGACATTTTGCTCTCAAACCGACAGGGTGACGAACAAGAAATCCACTGTTCTTGCCTCAATCCGGATGATGAGAGAATTGACATTGGAAATTCGGAAAACATGCCTCTTGC
>VRMD01001243.1:0-18056 GCA_009872375.1 Sminthurides bifidus
AACGAATTATCGAGATTGAGCACTATCTCTTTGATGTGGATTGCTGAATGTGAATAGAAAGATTATGCCAGGATTGGCATTTGCAAAACTGCAAACTTGCAGCAAAACTGCCAGCAGTAACTTGAACAGGGGCAAGATAATTCATACTAAACTTGACATTCTACTTTTACTATAAATTAAGTTTTAGTCCCTTTGATCTCCGGTTAATGTTCCTTTGATTATTCAAAACGCTTCTGTGGTATTGAACCAACTTCAGTTTTCGACATGAAAATCCTTTGTACTTTATCAATCCTTGTGATTTTTGGAGCCTTCGCATGTGTAAGCGGGTAAGTAAGCATTTTTTGCAATTGCTTTAATAGGAGTGCTTTGCAAGAAATGTTGCGTTGCGAGATGTGAGAACATGTTGTTACCTTGAGGATTGAGAGCGAGGCATGGAGAGATTTTACTGCGGTTAGCTAATTGGTACCCTATTTTAATTATTTATAGCTAAGAAAGCTATCATGAGGAAGTAGAAGAGGCAGAAATTAATTTGCGGTTATGCTCGTAAAAAGGTACTTAGTAGGTATTAGCAGTCATCTAAACCGCAGTAGTTGTGTACTTGTGGCGGCTATGGAGCAATGCCACTAGGTTGTTATAGCAACGAAAATCAAAATTTAATTGAATTAAAGAATGATGTACAAAATTACAATGGCTCTGCAATTCCAGACAAGACCAGCCCGGAGCTATCTGGATGCCCAGTCCACACCGGTACAATGGTCGGAACGGTAACACTGTCAAGTGGCTCATCATCCATGGTAAGCTCTCGAGTCAGATTCCAGCTAACTGCAGTTTTCTGAATGCTTGAGCCATTGGCATCAGAAAACCAATAAGAGGACTTTAATCACCTTAATTCGTACAGCAATAAAATACTAAAATCATTATCGATTTATTTACGTAGGCACAGCTGGTGGTTCAACTGCAGAAAACATTGGATCCTGGTTCCAAAACCCCGACTCACAAGCGGCCACTCACTACGTCGTAGGTCAGAACGGTGTGATAGTTCAGTGCGTCAACGAAGCTGACGGAGCTTGGGGTAACGGTCGTATTGAGACAGGAGCTGATCCCTGTAAGACCTTGCTATGCAATTTACACTTCTTGATCATTACCATTAGCTCTTGTGGCAGCTTCCTCATAAGATCGATTCTCTTTTCTTCTTTCAGGGTGGGGTCCCACGAATCCTAACTACGTGACTATTTCCATCGAGCACGTCAAGCCATCCACCGACAACTCGGACCTTATCACGGAACCTCAGAGAATCGCGTCTTTCAATCTCATTAAAGACATTCTTGCAACGTAATCCAGGCATTCGTCCAGCATGGGCCGATGCCACTGGAGGTATCACTGGCCACTTTTCCATCTCCCCGATTTCTCGAGAAAGGTGCCCTGGTCCCTACCCTTGGGAAGAGCTCTTCGCCTTTTTGAATGGAGGCAGCAACGGCAGGTGTTTTGGAACTGTTACGGCTACGACCGGACTGAACATTCGTAGCCAACCGAACTCCCAAAGCGCCATTATCGCCAGCTTGGCCTACGGACAGAATGTCGAATTGGACTCCAGCGTTGTAGGGGAAAGCGTTGGGGGTGACACGACTTGGTTTGCCTACGGAGGGGGTTACGTTTCTGGGTACTACCTGGCCCTTAGTGGTGGTGGACCTGCTTGGTGTAATCTAAAGTTGAGGTCAAATAGTTTTTCTTTGTTTAGTTACTATTGCTTGCAAAACTGAACAGGTGTTAAGCACTGTAACTAGCAATGAGGGTGGAATAAACAAGGTCATTTTCTCAATTAGCAATCATACTTAAGCAGATTACACTTACGCTGAATGAGATCTTTGAATTTTTAGTGGTTTGTAACAACCCTTACCTTTACTAAAGTCTGAGCGTTTGACATCCTTGGTACGTCGTACAAGTTCGTGTGCACAATCACAATTTGCTCATTTGAGCTAATGTGGGAATACACGCATGATCAGCATCAATTGCAGTGCTTTTCCGTTACTCATGTGAGAACCTTAGGGTTAACTCAGAAAGTAGATCCACTCCACGCTACTCTAATACTCTAACTTTTTGCATATATTTTTTTTTGCAATTCTACAACCTAATTCCAATTGAAAAACATTTTGAGACATGCTATGAAATATGGAGTTATGGCTGCCTTGGATCATGGCATCCTCCCTTTTCATATCCTACAAAAGTCCGTCAAGAGATAATCGCGTTTGCAGCATTGATCATGAAGACATAAGTAATATTCTCACCCTTCGAATTGCGAATTTATAAGTTGTAATCTTGGCATTGCAACCAATGCAATAGCAGCGGCTGTATTCATCTCATGCTATGCATCGGTCTATCATAAAGAAAATGCAATCGATTAATTTAAAAAAACTCAAGCTCTCAGAACAATTAAAAAATTCTTGGACTTGCATGGAAACTGAATGAGCAGCGTAGGAGAAGCTCGTGCTTCAAAAACACGTTTCAAATTTTCTCAAATACTTGGATTGTATTAGATGCCGAAGCTACTCAGTCAGCAACTCACCTCTCCGACTGGTAATATCAGGAAGTCATAGCACTTTTGCTACCATGATTGTTGAATTCCTAATAATTTTGACTGTGACATCAAGCTTGTCAATATTGTTGTTCATTATTCACCATCATTTTTTTCATCCGGTCATCAAAGGAGTACGCAAATTTCCCGGACCACCGTTTCTACCGTTGGTTGGAAACGCCTTTGATCTTCTGGATCCTGCAAGTAGGTGGTACCCTGTAACCGCAAGGATCACATGTATTGGCTCATTAATTTTTCATTTGCAGAACTTAAAGGGCTAAGGCTTCTGCGAATTTTCTTAGTCAGTGATTTTTAATCAGTAGCCGGTTGCTTATTTCGCGGTGCAGTGCATGGTAACCGCAAATTCCTGTCTGGAGCTTCCAGGTTACTTTTCTTCTCTCAAAGGAAGGGCCATTCATGCGTCGTATTTCGTTAAGGTTATGTGTGCCTTGATGTTAACGGCTCTTATTCTGTTTTCAGAAGCACTACCTAATGTCATGAAATGGAGGGCGAAATACGGGCCAAGGCTGCAAGCTAATGTGGGATATGAACCGGTCGTGGTTTTAACAGCCCATGGAGGATATTAAAGTCAGGAAAATATTTGAAAGGCTCTAGTCAACCGTTTTTATTATTACAAGCTCTGGCCTACTGTACACATCTAGAAACTTGCATTTTAGTAATTCATACTAGCTGTTGTCAATTATTCTCGTGATTGTAGATCGTTTTGAACTCCTCCCACGCATTGAACAAGTCCTCTCTTTACTTTGCTATAAAGTTCGTTTTTGGGAACGGTCTTCTTACAGCTGAGGGTAAACTTGCTGCAAACTAATTAGCAGCTTAATTTAATGGCGAATTCTGTTAATGTACCTTCTATGTAGGGTCAAGATGGCATATGGCAAGGAAAGCAATGAATCCTGCATTTCACTACCGTGTCTTAGAAAATTTTCATCAAGTGCAAAATTCAATTGGGGAGGAATTGGCAATTTCTCTGGAGGAAAGGGCAGAAACCGGGGAATTCTTTGATGCTGCCCCTGCCATCTTTCTGCATACTGCAAAAGCAATAATCTGTGAGTTACGCAAGGATTTTCTGCTACCTTCTTGTCCATGCCAGAAGTCTTTAAGATCCAATGTTAAGTTTAAGGCATCGTTAACTCAAGTGTAGAATTCTAGCTTTTCAAGTCTAGTGATCTTGAATTCTCGTCTCGTAATGAAAGCCTGGAAATTTAACTTGTTTTCCAGCCATTGTTTTTGGCCCTTCTGCACCTCTAGCCCTTGGTTACGACGAAGAATTTCTAAGCATTCTCCACTCGTGAGTAAAAAATTGGTTGTTTAATTAAGTTCCTGGGATTTAGGATGGAGGAGCATACAGCTGTGGATTTCAAGAAGTTTTTAGCCAAAATGTTTACCATTACAAATGACATTTTAAACCATGAGCAACACTTTGAAGGTCTTTTTCCTTATATGAGTAGCAATGAAAGCTTAATTTTGTGTTGCCAGGGTATCAGAAACACAAAATCGTAGAATATTCCGTCCCTGGCTTCGTTTTTCGTGGCTATGGAAACGCTCAAAGTACGGAAAGAAAGCTCAAAAGCTCCATGATGCATGGCACAGTCGGATGCAACAGGTCCTCTTTTCTTGCATTCCCTTTCATAGGCACAATATTTGACTTGAAAAGTTCTCGCCTAATGTTTTAGTCAAGAATAAAATATTAGAAGAATTGTTGTTTCAGATATTAGAATCGCGTCGAAAAAGCCTCCTTGGTCAAACTACGAATTCAATGACGGAACAAGCCCAAGGTGTAGAAGTGGCAAAAGGTAGCACAGTCGTGATTAACAACTTCAGGAGACAACACGACCTTATGTTTTAGCAAACCGTTTTTCAAAATTAGTTACTTTGAAAGCAGATAACAACGATTGCTTGTTGGATCTACTTATCTTGAAACAATCTCAGGCTAAAGAGAGCTGGTCGGATGAAGACATCCGGTACAACATATTTACGATACTAGCAGCCGTAAGTGTTCTCGTTCACTTTTTTTCATACCTTCACATTTGCTTTCCTTCCTACTTTAGTCCTTAATCATGTTCTTGAATATGATGAGCAGAATTCATCAATAGTGATTTCATCATTTTGTGGGCCTTTATACCTTATAGGGGATAGACACATCAGCAGTTACAATCAACTATCTCCTGTACTGCCTCGCCCTGTATCCTGACCATCAGGTATGTACATATGGGAAATAACAGACAATTTGAACAGACGTTATCCATAGTAAGAAATACTTCCATTAACAGGTGACATTATGGACTATTTCTGACAGGCACTTGTCCATCAAGAACTCGATGAAATCCTAGGAAGTGACCCGACATCCGGGATAAAGTTTGTGGACCTGTCTAAGCTCAAATACCTAGACGCTTGTGTCAAAGAAGTCTTGCGGATCTTCCCTTCCATTCCTCTAGTGGCACGACAAGTCGAAAACGATATTCAATTATGTAGATAAGCAAGCATTGAAATGATAATTTGATCTAAGCTCTTTAGGTCATTCAAGAGGACTCACTTTAAGCATACCCTTGCCATTTTTTCAGCGGACGGGTCTATTTTACCAAAAGGCTGCAGCGCTGTCATCCTGACATATGCCTTGCATCATGATCCGGCTATTTACCCCGAGCCAGAAAATTTCAAGCCTTCCAGGTTCTTGGCCAATTATGAAGAAGCCCAGAGACACAGATACGCCTACATTCCATTTTCGGCAGGACCGCGCAATTGCATCGCTTTGAAATCAGCCATGCTTAACGTGAAAACATTAGCTGCCAATATCCTCAAGCGGTATTCTGTCAAAACCACCGTGGACTACGCACATGTGGTCAGTCGCCTACGACTAGAGGTTACACTCAAGTGCCGTGGTGGCATCCCACTATCCTTCAGTCCGAGAACCAGGAAGTAAGTTTTTTATGACTTGATATGATCCTGAAATTACAGACAGACCTACTTTTAAGAAACGTAAAGACTTTTCCATGAAATAAATGTGTCTTGACGACACTTACCTGTGGTTAGTGCCTGTAAAAAGAGCAGTTGGTATCGGTAATGATGTGCGTTGTTTCTTTAAAGAGCCATAACTTGAGAATGATGTGAGTTCCTGTAATCACGCTCAATTGAATCAATTTGCGTAATCTGCACAATTTGCTCTACTTCTGGGGAATTCTTCCCTATTATCGATGTAGTGGTTTTCAGTCGTTTCTTCTGGTCAAATAACCCACAATAAAAAACATGTACCTTCAGGGAATAAGTGCTGTTATCTTTGGCTTGCAATACTTGTTCTGACCAAATGGGCACAGTATGACATGTGACGTTACAAAGAAAGGTTCCTTAAGTTAGCCCAGTGTGACTTTTCAAAAACTGAAAATGTCTCTCCTTGCTAAACTATCATTTGGCCTCAGGTTTTTACTTTCTTTGTTTCTAACGCTAGCCTCTTTCGTCATACTACTGGCACTTTCAGTCCCAGCTCTTCTGCATCGACAACTTTCCGCAACATTAGCTAGGCTATTTCGTTCCAACTTGGACGGTCCGCTAAAGCCGAAAAACGCTTTACTAGCTTTGGACTTGCTGACCAAAACTCCCTGTTTCAATTTATCAGTTGCTGGAGTTTTCGACAAAACCTCAATAGGAATTGATAGCCTTCGAAAAATTGGAACGGAGCGAATCTTTCAACGTTTAATTACCAGTCCCGCTGATGACTTTGAGTACGAGCGGTTGCGCCAGTCAGTCACTCGATTCTGCGGCTATTTTTTTTGGAAGAAGCAATCTAAATTTGACATCCGAGACTATATCCGGTTGTACGAGGATGTGGTAAAAGATTGGCCCAGCGACGATTTTCCTGCGGACATCCCAGTGAAAAAGGAATACTCGCCTCAAGATTTGAAGAAAATACTCAGCTATCTAATTCGAAAACCCTGGAGGAAAAACAAAGGATTGTGGGAAATTATACTTTTACGAAACTACAACCCTGGCAGAGATCCAGCGGCGGAGAAACAATCAGTCATCTTTTTACACTTTCACCACTGCTTGGCAGATGGTTACAGCATCTTGAAATTCGCCGAAGTGTTTTTCGGAAATGAGAGCCGTGCGGCAGCAATTCCAAGCTTCAGAAGAATCAACAAGGTGGAAAAAATCTTTCGCTTTCTCCTCTTCCCCATGAAGGCGTGGATAGACACGTCTAAGGAATTGGCACATGTAATGAAGATGGATAGAAACGACTGGGTGAGGAGAAAGTACGATTATCCCAGCTCCAAATTTCAGTGTACAGTGGACTGAAGTGATGTCGGTCGACAGGCTGAAAAAACTCAAAACCAAGTTTGGCGTGGGTTTCAATGCTGTGGTTCAGTCGATTTGTGCTGGAGCTATCCGCAAACTCATGCTGCAGACTGGAGCCAGGGTGCCTGAAAAAATAACTTGCTTTCTACCAACGCCATTGCCAAAACATCGCGGGGGTCTACGGATTCATGCGTGAGTATTTCTGCCATGTTTACAGAAAAATTTTAGCTGTAAAAAAGGGCAATCTGCTCACTGTGTGTGTTCTAAATTCAGGGGCGTTCTATTGATGCGTTTATATACTGGGGAAGCAGATCCGAAGAAGCGGCTGTACAAGGCAGACCAGGCCATTAAAACCAAGGCAATGTCTGTCTCGCCCATCATTGTATTTTCCATGATGTCGATTTGCGGAATCTTTCCTGTGTATTTGCTGCGGTGGTACAAAAGTTGGGGAACTACCGCTGGAATGTCGATTTTTCCCAGCAAAAGTCAGCCCTTCTTGTTGCCACCCAATGCGACGTGCAATGAAACTTTTTTTGTAGTGGGAGTGCCTAGTTATTACGAAGCAGGTAAAGTTTTGACAGTCTCGAAGCTAAAAATTGGCTCAGCCTTGAGCCAAATAATGACTTTACAATGACATCTCTTGAATGTAGGGATAATGATATTTAGATTGGTTTTCCTCACTCTTTACAGCATTCTCCATCACAAGTTTGTCCATTTGTGAGAATATTAAGTTCACCCTTTCATGTCGCGAAAACGTTGGTCAGGACTGGAATCAGCTGGACATGTTTCACAATTTCATGATTGAGGAAATTCAACTACTTGAGGCTACCCCTGGAAACAAACTATGTGTATAGACTATCGGACTATTCGATTTGAATATGAGAATTGAAGACGATGACACTGGTTACCAAAAAGTTTCTTTCTGCACACAAAAAAGTATACAGTATCTTGTTTCATCTCACTAATGCATAAAGTCAACCTTGGGTGGTAAATGACAGTTAAGAAACCCAGTAATAAAATGACTGTATTAGCAACTTATTTTTATACCTTTGCTTTACATGGAAGTTCGTTTCTAACGCGAGTCTTAAACTCTACACACATAAATTACCAATCGGATAATTGGTACAGTAAAAGTTTGTGGTCAACAGATTCTTATCAGCATCTAACATCAGTATCATTTCGATGTATGCTTCTACTCAGTTTCTAAAATTCTTCAAGATGTCATAGAACGCATACTGTTCAAACTGTGCAGGTGTATAGAACACGGTCATAGATGCTAATGGTTACCTTTTCTGAAAAAGATATATAGAGATTTACAAAATCAACCGTTACAAGATATATTGTACTGCATAATGATCGAGATAATATAGAATCTAATAATAATTCTAGGAAGTCCAGCGATAAAACACACAAAATCAGTCTAGTTGTCTGGCAATGACTTTGCCTTCGCTATACTTAAGCTGTGCTACGCCTTTCTGCTTGGCTAAATAAATTTGAACTACAGCGATCACGTTTCCATGCCGTTCACTTGCACTTCAACACTTTCCAGCAACTCGTTAAACTCGCAGTATAAATCCTGCCAACGCAAATCTTTCACAATATCATTTAAAATGCTTCTAAGCATTTCTCGCTTGGGAACACCTTGGACATGAGGTACCCAGGAGTTTGGTAAAGATGGACTAGCTGAAGCAGCAGAATGACATGGACCCAGAAGGTCGGTAAAAAGTTCTCTGAGTTCAGCATCTAAGCCTTCACGAGCGATTACAAGTCCTAAAGAGTGCATACACACGCGAATATCTGCATCTCTCTTGAGATCAATTGCACAAGCTAATTTCCGTTTGCAATCACTGATGGCAGTGAAGTTGACTTCTTGACTTCCATTACAAATAGAAAGGCGAGATGACAGAAGCCCATCGGATGAATCCAGTTCAATGGGAATATTAGGACCAATGCCCATGAACAGTAACCACGTCTGCATGTCAAAACTAAACTTGTATGACTTGCCGTTTGATAAAATGAGCAATGGAATGCCTCCCACAAGGACGGTACAACGACTGATTTCAATAGCTTTTGATCCTGTTGTATGAGAAACGAAAGCAGTTAGTGAGTGACATCTTGCTGAAAACAGAAGCGCTGGAAACTTCATAAATTGGCAGCTTAAAAATTACTTACTCGACTCGGTCAAATTTTGTTGAAGCAATGGGGCTAATGATTCTGATCGAATTATATTCTTCTTCTGGTAAATGTTCCACATGTGAAGCGTTGCCTTGACTGTGATGACCATCAGGTACTGATCCCGCAGAACTAGCTTGTGCGGAAAGTTAGATATAACAAAAGGAGGCAATGTATAGCGTCCCTTTGTATCCAGAACATGGCAGAAACAATCTTCACAGAGTATAATGATCTTTCCAGGATCTCCAACCATTCCCACCACGGGAGCGTCCACGCATACAGTCCAATTTAATCCATTACAGGAATCTTTCTCGTGCTGGCATGTGATATTGTTTGTGATGTATCTTCCAGACTTCTTTCTATTTTCAACAGTAATGCTATAGCCGCCTTTGTTTTTAATGGGAACCTGCAGAGAAAAAATTATATCATGAAGTTGTATCAGGTGAACTTGAATTGCCTTCTTAAGATAGTCTATATCGACAGTAACAAACCTGAATAAAATTACTATCCAGCTTCATCGGTGATAGTTTTGATCTCATAGCTGCTTTGATAGGTGTCCCCACGGCATCCGGTACTGCAGCATCATTAACTACCGGTTGACTAACAGACGGTGTGTATGACGATGAATGCTTATCTTTACTAGATTTAATTAAGCTTGCAGGTAGCTTGTGCGCAGGGGCAGGCATCGAACCACTAGTACTGGCAGCTGGTACATTAAGCCTTCCCTTCTTGACAGTTTTGTTGTCCACAGGCACTGCTTCGTCAATACTGCGCTTCCGCTTGCTCGCAGCACCACCAGGAGGTTCCGACGTATTTGCCTTTGTTCCATCTCGCAAACCAGGATCTTCATCGCTCCCAACAGTCGAACTTCGCCTTGCTTTTGATTTAAAAGCCTCCTGGCTATCGTCACCTTGTGCCATTGTCCCAGCCGGTTCACCAACTCTTGCTTCCAATAAAGCTACTCTTCCATTAATTTCTTGCTTATCACCATTAACTTGTTCCTCCTCATTGACTCGTGGACCTTGTTCATCCCCACTCTTAAATTCGTTTTCAGTTTTCTTTTCCGGCTTAGAAATCAAAGGCACACCTAGGCTTTGGATATTATTTCCGTCTCTACTGCTACTTCCATCCTGGGGTACTAGGAGCTGAGGAGTAATCCTTCGTTTTCCATCATTTCGCACTGTTTCGATTTGTTTACTGGCATGTACAGAACTTCGACCGGGAGATTTACTTGGTGACACACCTGGAGTTGATGCTCCAGCACTACTTTTATTACTGGCAGTATCACAGTCTACGTTCTTTTCACTTCGTAACGGTGTTTCGAATGAGGTGCTCGTTGTTTCCACCTTAACCAATTGATTCGAAACCTTTTCTTTGGGTTTCAATTCCGAACTACCATTAACAGCAATTACTTCGGTTTTCTGTGCAGCCTTCGTGGCTTCAGACTTGGCTTGCTCCCTTCTCTGCTGACCCTTCAATATAGCAACGTCCTGGATTACACTCACGGATTTTTGCTGAAACAGAATGTTCGAACCATATGTCTGCTGATGCAGAGTCGCCACTTCAGTTGCACTTAAGGGCTTACCAATTTCAGCCTTCGTAAATTGTATCACACCAACCGTACCGTCGAAGGAACAACACGCTAATATAGTACCACATTGTGACCAGGACATGTCCATTATTGTATGTTTAAACAGGTCTCTCATCACCATCAAAGGCCTCTTCAAAGCGGCAGACCACACAGACACAGATCGATCACGGGAGCCCAATGCGACGAAACACGTTTTACTCTTGTTGCCTTCTCTTTGTAAAATATTCCTGTTAAATCTTACACAAACCACTGCTTTGCGGTGGCCTACAAAATCCTTATCAGTTTTCCATCCAGTTCGTTCCACAATCTGTGCGGTAGGTCCACCACCATTCATTGCGTGAGCCGAAACAAGGTACATTCCATCAGGAGACCAATCCAGTCGAAGCACATGAGTCGTGCCACCACATTCTGTGAACGGGTCTTTTATAACTTGCTCAATCGTCCAATCTGAAGTTCTCCAAATCCTTAACGTGCGATCATCCGACTGACTTGCAATGAACTTTCCGATCGGGTCCCACGTTACGCCTTTCACAAGGCTACAATGGCCTTTCAACGTAGCCACTTTATGCGGAAAGTTCAGTGCGTCCCACACAATCACATTATTGTCCACTGAAGCAGAGGCAAGGTATCGATCACTCGGTGACCACGATACATCTAGAACATCACCAGTGTGTCCAGAAAGACTGGCTACAGATCTCCACTGCTCATAGCTTGCTTTGGCAAATGGGTTGTTCGTAGATTGGACTGAAGCCCCATTGTACCGTTGAGAGCACTTCCAAATTTCAACTAATCTATCATCACCAGCTGAACACAGGTAAGTTCCAGAGTAACTCCACCGCACCGCATTAACACAAGCATGGAATTCCAGTTCACATAAAAGTTTAGGTGCATTTTCTTCTTTTGATTTCGCCTCGTCAAGAACTGGAGCCAGGCTCCAAATTAGCACTCGACCGCTCGTATTCTGACCTTGACCTCCAGTGACAAACTTGGTGCCATCAGGATGGATGTCGACAGCAAATATAGGCAATCCTGCAAATCCAAAGCCGTTAGTGGTCGATATGAATCTGAATCAGAATCAGGGAAGCAAAGCAATTGGATGTAAAAAAGTAAAAGCTGAGCACTGTTGCTGACAGCTATACCATTACGCCAGGCGTAAGGGACTTTCGTGCATTGAATGCAGTTACTCATTTCAATTGCAATAATTCAATCAGCAACAGCCCAAATAGTAAAACTAACCTTCATGGTTAAACCCACGTGGGCTTTGTGACCTTCATGGTTCGGCTCAGTTTGCCGGATCCCCGGAATTTCTCCTAAAACAAATCATATTGGAGTAGTCTTCAATTTATTATCACTACCAATAGAAACCAGTTCAACATTAATTCAACCTCAACGCCAGCTTAAGACCAATTTTTCAGTTACCTCCAGTTACGATGTTTAATGTTTTATATCACATAATAGCTGACTCCAACCAGGGATGTAGAATTGACTCAGTCAAATGAAACTGTTTATAACTGAATTATGAGCTGGACCCCCTGTGAAATTAGATTCATTAAATTAAAATGTTACTTTTCTGTCCAACATGCACGTTATAATTTTGTGTTGTGTTTTTAATGAGATTCCCGCCGCTTTTACGGGGTTCTCAGCAATTCACTATTTTAACAACGGCTAAATATCCTATGAAAGATTTCACTGCTGACAACCTGCAGTTAAAACGTAGCCTTAATCGGTGATTGAAATGGGACATTTGATTACCTCTCAATAATTAACTTTAAGCTAATTCCCTTCGAATCCAGTTAAGTTGCTCTTACATCTGCAATTTTAATGTCTTCGTTAAACTCTGCTCTCATACCTCACTGCATTACACTCTCCGATTTATTCACCGCTTTTCTTACTCATTGTACATGCTGCGGATACGCTACTATGGAGCATATGAAGCATTTAATATCCTCATTCTCATCCTCTCGCCAATACCTTTTGGCTGCAAAGATCTCTTAACATCTACACGTAATACCAAGGGGATCTTTGGGCAACCATATTGTAACAACCCGGGCAAGGTGATTCACATTATCACACCATTCGGTGCACCAAGGGGGAACCGGTGAGGTTGAGATGACCAATACTCCTTGTTTGAAAAGGACCGAGTAAAATAGGACTTGGTAAATGCTGCATCAGATGTTCTCTATGATTCCTTCTGTGTAAAGAATAAGAAAAATTCCTCTGTATGTCAAACTTTATTACTCTTTAGCACATTGCCATGGAGCTTATCAAATCAACAAGTTCATAAACGTTCACTAAGCGTAATGTTTCTCATCCATTCCAAACAGAGAGACATAATACTTTAAAAAGTCAGACGTAATTCTAGAAATGGATAAAAGAAATCATCATGCAGCAGTCATGTTTCAATGCGTAAGGCTAAAGAGCTTGTAGTTTCAATTATTTTGAACTTTGTTGTCATGGCACTGTTTTGAAGTTACGGAGATTGAATCTGAGATTCCTGTTTGTTTCCGAGCAGATCTCCATTTTAAGCACGGATCCCTCCACTGGTTTATCATCTTGAGCAAATCCGAGACACAAACCGACGGCAGCGTTGTAAATAGGTTCCTCTCTGTAGGCGTACGCAATCATTAGATTATTGTGTATTAGTTACTTATGTTACTATGTTAATCCCAATAGGTTTCGGGCTGCAGTAGGTTGAATGACAGATAACTGATTGACGAGATAATTACTGAAATGGCTCGATGTTTTACCTCTTCAACTTGCCTCCATTCTTGCGTACCGCGCATTTCATGACACTTGGCCAAGAACACTTTGTCTCCTTCAGCATCCAAGCAAAGAACTTCGCCGAGTACAAACTCGTCCTTATCTGTACCCTTCCATTGCTGGCAATAAAATGATAGAATGAATTAAGTTCCTATTTCTAGATAACAGGATGAAGGAGTTCGTTACTTATCGTATTTGTTGCGCAATACAAAATTAATGACGTGAATACCACATACTTGTTTCTTGGTGTTTTCATTGCACTTCTGTAGCACCAACGGGGAGCGTTTGACAGTCACTTCTTTGGCTGACTGAATACATAATCGAGTATTTCGCAGATTCAACTGAAAGCTATTTTGATAATTTCTACTTCGCTTAGTCCAATGCTGGTACTTGGGTCTATCCTCCTCAGCATTTTTTGCAAGCTTGTCTTTTGTGTTGTTAGAAATTGATAAACTCGGGTCTTCAGTCAATATCTTCGGGTAAATATTTTCCAAGTACCATTTGAAAGATTTACAATGCAGGTTTTCCCGCAAAGTTTTCCGTTGGGATACGTCTCCGTATTTGACAGTGCGGGCTTCTGGTTTTGTCTTGTAGAAAGTTTCCTGTGACAAAGGAGTAATGCACTTAATAAAATGAGATATCAAAGTCTCAAGCAGGCAATAAAAACAATCCTACCCACCTTGAACTCATCCAACCAAACTTCTGCAACCCGAACTGAGTTTTTCAAGGCTGTGTCTTCTCCATCAGAAGATCCATAAGGCCTACGACGACGGAAAACGTGTCCCACACGAGAGCAGGGAATAATCTTTAAGCTTCCTCCACACATCCATATCTGTAAAGCAAAATATCCATATCTGAAAATCATTGTGCCGATTGTACTCTGAAATTTCCCTTTAGGTTATAGCAAGTGCTTCAAATAACAGCTAGTCAGTAAGTCTTACCCTGAAAGATAACTCAACATTTTCTCCACCCCATACTTCCATACCGTCATCATAATCCCCCAATTCGTGGAAGTAGTCCCTTTCCATCGCAAATAATCCACCAGCCATAGCAGGTGATCTGCAATTTTGAATACGGAGATATTCTTGAATACCTTGTAGTACATTTTAAATTTTAAGAAACACAAACATAACGCATGTAATATCATAACGTACATAATGGGCTTAACAAAGTCAGATTCAGTCAGTAGCTCGGACTTGGGAACATTATCCCAGCGAAAATGCAAGCCCCAATTGAAGCCACCTTTGACTAATGGACTGGACGTGTATTCAAAGGTGTCAAGGATTGATAATGTCTATGATCGGAGTAGTAATCGTCCTTCGGTTTTCCAAAATAGGAGTCAGCAACGGTTCAAGCCAGTTTTCGTTCGGCTCTACATGGGAGTCCAGAAAGACTAAAACCTACGTGAAACGGTAAAAGCCATGAAATCAGCTCAGCCGAAAAAGGTGACTTGCGTTAAGGAGTTGAATTCCAAAAATGTGTCCCTATCTCTATGAACTCACATCTCCTGTGGCATGCCGAGCTCCAAAATTTCTGGCACGAATCAATCCAGCTCTAGTAGGCGTCCTTAGCAAAGTAACTTTTACAGGCATATTTTCTTTGATGTAGGTTGCTACGCGGACATGCAGTCCATCTAATGGAAAACAGTTGAAAACCTCTATTAGTAAACAACACGTAACAATCTGCAAATTGACGTTCAGTTCTGAAAAAACCCAAACAACGCTTACCATTATCGCTATAATCGTCAATTAGCAGAATTTCATGCAGATGGTTCCTGTTAGACCGTTTCAGAATCGTGTGAATTGTACGTATAAGCACATGGTATTCTTCGTTGTAGAAACAACACTATCACAGACGCCTTAGGAAGTATACCAGGATATTTTTCAGATTTGCACCTGGAAATGAGAAGTTATCTCAATAATACTTTCCTATCATTAAGATCGGATTAAGCTTAAAAAGTCAGGTCTGATCTCTCCATTGTAGGGTAGAAGCTTTTATGTGAAAACGACTAACTTACCTCGGATGCCTGGTGTCAGGAATATCTCGGAAAACTCCAATACGTGAACTCACAAGAGCGTTAAATGCGTACTTCTTGTAACCATCAGCTCTAAAGTTTTTCTCCTCTACAGTCCTAACTAGCCCCAATTCATGTAATGGTGATCCATCAACTTTTCGGACACCTGTCTCAAGGTACTTGACTAACTTATCACTGTTGCGATAACTCGGGCCTAATATTGCATTACTCAGGTGTGCACTCCATCCTTCGGACTTCTTTCTCTTGATTTCAGGTTCAAATCCCTTAAGTCCTAGTAAATTGGGTTTCTTATTGAAGTTATGGTCATCTGTGAGAGCGTTTCTAACGCCTGACATCCACAAGGAATCCTTATTCAAAAGTGCAAGCTTTTGTCGAAGAGGAACGTACGAATCTTCGTAACTTCTTTCTCTTGATTTCAGGTTCAAATCCCTTAAGTCCTAGTAACTTGGGTTTCTTATTGAAGTTATGGTCATCTGTGAGAGCGTTTCTAACGCCTGACATCCACAAGGAATCCTTATTCAAAAGTGCAAGCTTTTGTCGAAGAGGCACGTACGAATCTTCGTTGTTTACTTCATCAACGGACCTCAGTTTCGGCGCATAGCCTGTTAACTTCCAGTACATGTACAACGCCGCCATCCATGTGACTGATGCCAGGAGAATCCCACATAGGAAGGACCGATAGCGGAACTGCCGTTGCGTCATGGTAGCAAACTAATGAAATGGCAATTCTTTCGTCATTGCTGGATTTGATGCTGACAGATATCTGTTAAGTTTAACCAAAAAATGATATGATAGCCTCCTCCGGTGTTGAGTTGAGTGGGTAACTGCAATTCTTTTACTTACGTGACACTGTCAGTTATTGCTCCGTATTTAGCGGCTTCCTTGCTAAATTACTTTACATTTTCCAAATCAGATTTTGATAGACATCTGAATAATAACTAAAATCTCAGTAGGCTGGCAATCATCTCGAAATGGTCAACGCAAGACGGCTTGGGAAACTACTGCATATCCGGAAAATTGAAAAGTGTGATGTCATTTGTAATCCATATAATTCCGAAAATTAAAAAAATTAAAGAAAACCCCCAAAATACAACTCATACGCTATAACGCAGCACAACACGTTGCACTCCTATCACTACCTGCCCCACTACAGGTGTTGCGGTGAAAGATTGCATTTTTCATTTTATATGTACTGGCAATCTGTAGCCTTTAGCTGTTTCACCTGTAATAAATAAAATGTCAATGCATGTGTACACGAAAGAGTCATAGAGTGAAATTCCGTACTACAACACAATACAAAGCGAAAATAGGCAGCCGCAGCTGATTGAGACATTTCAGTTCAGAATTTAAAAGTTAATTGTGATTCGATTTGAAGCATATTGAATGCCGTAAAATATCATTGTCTCAAATACTGGAAGCGCAAATGATCGTAAGAAAGTTGGCTTGATCTTTACCTTTTTTGGCGCATGGTGCTAAAACATAATAATCCGAAACTCCAATGATTGATTTGTGACTGACACGTGGAAGTAACAATCGCCAATTACAGTCGAGTCTTCGTTATTAAGGACCTTCCTGTAGCTAGAATCAGAAACATGGTAAGTCTTTTAGCTAATTGTTGCTAGTAGTTTTACTTCTTTCCCTAGAATTAAATACCAACGACTAGTGAATATTGAGCCGGAGCTAATTGACTTCTCATGGCAGCTTAATTTGAAATCTAAATGATTTATCCAAGTCACCTTGTTTGTATCCAGTCAGCCTTGTTCAATTTCCAAAGTTTGTTAACTGTGATCGCTTTGGTGATCTGTACCTGCACTTACGTCAGGGCCATGATGCCCTCGTTACTGGACAAGAACAAAACTGGGTAAGGCCAACACTTCCACAATGTAATTCTCACCTATGATCAATATCCTCTTGTTGTTCAAAACCAAACCACATCATGTGTTAACGACACCGCAATCACTAATTTGACACTGTCTCATTCTAGATTCTTGGGCACTTTTTGGAAATGTGCGAGGATTGGAGAACGCTTAAGCCCATGGGTAGGAGCATCATGTGTATTACTGGCTCTTTCGTTACTGTTTTCCAGCTAAATTTCGCAAATATTCCCTTTCACTCTTGCTACGTCATTGTAAGCTAATTTATAGATTTTTGATTTTTGAGACGTCCTACAAAGTTCTATATAGCTTGCAGAATCATGCTTTTTCCTCACCTAATGCCTTTTCAGTAAAGGGGAAAATCCAACTTAAATACAACGTCTTGATCAATCCGAACAAAAGTTTATTTCATATAATTTCGGATTTTAACTCCGAAGGCATCAAAATGTGTCCTAGCATAAAGTTAAAAAGGCTCATGAAGTGCTTCTAATAAGTACTCACAGGGTGTCAGCGATAAATTAAGTGATTACGTTTCACGGTAAAAATACAAAGCCTTGAAGAAAAAGTTAATATTCTTGTTTCACACAAACTGAAAATTATGCTGAGTACTGAGTATCAAGATCAATGACAGTTCCCACCTCTGTAGCCATCCGTCCGTCACATCTACGACACAAGCCTGATCAGGGATCTAGACCGACTCACTACTAGGTTCGTTTTCCTCTTTATCTTCGTCTTCATCACTGC
>VRMD01001244.1:0-18049 GCA_009872375.1 Sminthurides bifidus
TAGGGTTCCGTTATAAATCGTGGAAAGCTAATGTGGATGTTGGCCACAGGGAATGCATACGCAATGCACTGGCTTAAAATATTCACTTACTACGTTTATTTGAATTTTTCTACCGTCGACTAAAGTAAAGGCGGATCATCATCTTCCGGCGCTAGAGGATCAACCATTACGACCTGATCATCCAGAGTTGTGTCCCGAAAGGGCCATAAGCTAAGGCCACTGGAAAATCTGCTCCTGATTCTCGAAAAGACGTGGTACTTTGTCCCAAAGAATATCGCAGCGGCAACTGACACAAGCAGAATAACAGACATGAACGCCCCCATGACTGATGAAAACGCTGAAATCGGAATCATACGCTCGTAAATGAAAGAAACTGGACTAATTTAGTACATGTGGAGTAAAATAGGCAAAAATAATTGTGCTTACTATTACTGGAAGAAGAAGACGGCTGGACTGTAGGACCAATAGATGGACTACTAGCGCGTTCACAAGAGCCAGTCGCAGACATCACATAGTTAAGCAAACACTCACACAACCCTTTACCAATGTCAACCACATGACAAGTTCCTCCATCTCCACAGGAATATATGTTGTCAGGGTTGCAGGGTTTGCCTGCGGACCACCACAAAAGTTGTCATTACATTGATGCGACTTTAGCCAGGCTCTTTTAAAAACTTTTTGGTTACTTGAACTCATTTCAATCTTACCGTAAGTGGGAGTAGAGGCTCGTTTCACAGGATTATACATTTCGGAGTTACTACCAAACGCAGTAATGACTTGCTCAACACTCTTGCTCCCTTTGGAAAGTTCAAAAGGTCGTGCTTGGCAAAGCTGACTTAAATGAAATTCAGTTCGGTTGACAATAGTCAACGGATAGAAGCTAGTGAAGCTTCCTCCAGTGGCGTTGCTAATTTTCACTTCCAAAGATAAATACACAAAATTTGTGGGTAACAATTTCTGACTTCCAAAGTAAGGTTTATGAGACTCAAAGTTCACAATCAGGTACAACAGCGGATGAGTAACATTTTTTTGATCTGCAACACACACAAAACATCCTTGTAATCTACAAGCTTGAATCGAAACAAAGATACTTCCGAAACTCCTTAAAGTTACAAGATAGTTACCACTTCCAGAGAACTTGAGTTGGTTTATCTGCTCTTTCTCTGAGATGTGAAATTCCTGAGACCAAGACCCATAAGATGATTCAGCCCAAATGTTTACACGAGGTATCTCAGCACATACGTCAATGTTTAGTTTCCCACTTATATTTCTGTATGAGCATAAATAATATATGTTGTTATTACTACAAGATGACTTGTAATTATGATGCATTTGCGCAGTATCAATAGTCCAAAATCCTGATTAGATAGATTCAATCATAGGAAATCATAATATGAGACTCACCAGGGTTTCGGAAATACATGTAACAGCATTACACTTTCCCCTATCGGAGTCGAAATAGCAGTCAGCATCAGGAATCAACTCTCTATTGAACTCCTTCTGTATATTGTTCTTCACAGTCCGAAGAATGCGGCACAACGGAGCATCTCTTACATTGCGGTCCAAAATACCGTCAACATGTACTTGAGGTTCTACAAATGAAAGAAACTTGCTTAATTAACTTGTTTCTTGCAATGACAGCTGAAGCCTACACCACAATTACTCCTACATTTCCTGCACTCCCACAAGTTTACTGCCACAACACTGACTTTGCTGCTACAATAAGCATTTCTTAAATTGATCAAAATCGTATCATTGAACTTGCTCCTTTACATCGTGACTCTAACATTAGGCTTACCTGAGCAGGAACTATAAATTAAAAGTGAGACAATTAGAACGGAGAGTAAACAGTCGACACGATACGTGACTTCATGCATGGTTTTCTCCTCTAAAACTTAAATTGTCCATTCTTTCTGCTGACAGAAAGGGTGATTACTTTAATTTTATATGGGTCTAGTCTAAATGTCACATCGCTGAGCTATACTGACAATCATCAAACGTCACTTTTTACTGATATCACTTCAACCACTGGAAAAAACATCTCATGCATTAAGGCAATGATAATCCGTAGCTGCTATAACCACTGGTAACTATAATAAGGTCTATAAAGTCAGCAGAATCACATCACATATCTGCAGGCTGTGCGATGCGCCTTTAAACATGATAACCCCCAATTTAGTTGGCTTTTCTGTACTGTTAAATTATTTCACGAGAAAAATTAAATATTGGGGGAGTTTATACATAGCATGTACATAATGTCTCATCTGTTTGCATTCTACCGCGTTAAATTCAATGGCAAAAGTTCTTCATTGACCACTGCATGACGCCTTGAATAAAACGTTTCACTTTTACCTATTTGTCGGAGCATCTAGCACTGTAGACGATATAGTACTGGAAGCCCATATTTGCCATAAAATATCTGCAGTTTGATTGCATTTCTGAATTTGTGTGATGAGATAAATGCTTTGATCGTCACTGCTGATTTCCGGTGACTGTTATTCACTTCGAAGCACTTGCGATTTGCCATTCTGAGTTAATATTACAGAATGATGTGGTCTAAAAAACATCCTAATTTGCATTACCCAATAAACTTTTATCTCCCATGAAATAATTACCTCTCGTAAAGCAAAGCTTGAAACTCAACCATCGGATCAGCATGCAGCACATCCGATGATGCTTATCGATACCTCTAACTTTGAAAGGTCAAAATGATTTGAACTGCCAATAACTAGTAGCAGTGCTTCTTCCAACGCAACGTTATGCATGCATGAAATAACTTTGCATGCACAAATGTAATCAAATTCTGAATCAATTAGCCTCATGCTCAAGTAATATGATGATTTTGCCAGTTGTCCAGTCGGAAGTTATAAATTCCTTCTTCACAACTTTTCGCCCTTAGTTCATGCATAGTTTCTTGAGCATTGCACTTCAAAGTTGCCGTTAATTTCAGCCTCTTTTCTTCATCATGAAGGTTGTCCTGGTAGCATTTGTTGCCATTCTGGCATCCATATCTTGCGTCTCATCACAACTTGCTCTTACGCGTAATTGACTTTTGTGAAATCTGAACAAGAATAGCACCTTCTATTAATCTATTTCCTAATTTTCAAAAAATAAGTTACATTCCTCGCACTAGATGAGAAGATCAATGCATTGCTGTTTTGACTTTTTCAGCTATCCAGCTCCGAAGCCTAGACGTCCATAACCAGTACCGAGCCAAGCATGGAAGTCCGGCATTTGATATACGGTACTCTTGTGAGTCGAATCTTTTCGCACATAATAAAACTCTGAACTCTACCAACAAACGGCTTCTTTCGAGCCGTACCAAGAGTTGAAAAGTTGTAATATTCATCCTTTTTTTATTTCCGATTACACAGTGGACTCTGAATGCTGTAGAGTGCGCTAATCATTACATAAATAAAGGCGCGATTGATCACACTTGCCCGAACAAGTAATAAGAAGACAATTTTTAAAATTTGGACTGCAGTAGCACTTCTGAACTTGACTTAATTTAGATTATTTGGGTCTATTAGAGCTGAAGCTGGAGAAAATCTGTTCATGTGGAAAGCCCCTACGTCAGTTCCCATGCTTTCTAGAGAGGAATATGCAAGTTTGGCAGCGAAGCAATTCTACGACGAGATCAAGTTCTACAACTTCAGTCAACCTGGCTGGGTTCCTCAAGCAGGACATTTCACACAGGTAGTGTGGAAATCAAGCGAAATTCTTGCGGTAGCAATGGCAACTGCGAGAGTCGGTACTGACAATGTAGTCGTCCTTGTGAATTTATATTACCCAAGTGGTAATGTTGACCCATTGTTCGACCGAAAATGTTTCTCCAGCCGCCTAATAATTAATAAAATCCTTGGAAAAAATTCTTCATTGCACCACTGCAGACGCCTTGAATGAAACTTTTCATTTTTTTACCCATTTTCGGAGCAACTGGCGCTCAATGCGTTAAATTAGCAGAGAATTAGTCTAGTCAGCTAATCGCATCATTTGCTAGCGTAATCGTAGCATTGAATTTGAAGTTTTTAAAGAATCTCCTCATCAGTTGTCCTCATAAGCTGCTCCTTCGTTATCTTACCTGACGCTTACATAAGAGAGAGCTGGCTCGTTTGACATTTCCCTACGTCTCATTACTACCACCTGATTTTCTTGCCGTCTTCAGGATTTTGAAATTATTTGTACTGCTGGCGATATGTGTTAACATATTTTCAATTTCATTGCATGTCTGAATTTTTGCGATGAGGTAAATGACATGATTGTCGCATAAAGGGCCAAAACTGCTTATATCCGGTGACTGTTATCCACCTTCAAAGCATCTGCAATTTGCCATTATGAATTGATATTGAAAAGGAAGTGGTCTAAAAATTATCCAAATTGCATCACTGAATAACTTTAATCCCCCTAGCATTAGTTACCTGCTTGAAGCGTGCTGCCTGCTCAAATGCTTGAATCTGTAGCATACGATAGAATATAACCTTTTGCCGTATTTTCAGCAAGCAAATATCCCTAGCCATGTAAAAGTCCAGTCAGTAATGTCCTGAACAGCTAATAGCCAATAGCATCCTTATTTGCAACGATATGCATGTATTAAAACACTTTGCATGCAAAAATATAATGAAATTCATAATCAATTAACCTCAAGTGCGATGATCATTGACAGTTGTCCCAGTCACAGTCGGAAGTTATAAAGTTCCTTTTTCACAACTTTTCGCTATTAGTTTGCAACTGTTCCTAAAGAATGCCATTTCAAAGTTGTTGCGGTTAGCACCAACCTCTTTGCTTCATCATGGAGGTTGTTCTGGTAGCCATTGCTGCGATTCTGGCATCCGTCCCTTGCGTCTCATCGCAATCGCAACTCAGTGAACTCAGGCTTACGGGTAATAGACTTATACGAAATCTTAACAAGAAGAATACCTTCTTCTATAAATCTCCTACAAACAAAGAATTACATTTCTCGCATTAGACAAAAAGAATCACTGCATTTCTATTCTGACTTTTTCAGCTCTCGAGCGACGAAGCCTTCAAGACCATAACCAGTACCGAGCCAAGCACGGAAGTCCGGCTTTGTCAATGGGTGCTGTTGTCAGTGCTGTAAGGCCCGTATTTTCCCATCTATCTAATCTCTGACCTCTGCCGTGAAACTGTTTCTTCACAGCCGTACAAAGACTTTAACTAGTATTAACGATCATCATTTTTTATTTCCGACCACACAGGGGAGTGCGAGAGCGGCAATGTGCGCTGAGCATTACATAAACATAGGTGTGATTGATCATTCTTGCACGCATAAGTAAGAAATCTTTCCAAATCTGCATTGAAGTGGAACTTATTCCATATGGCATTTAGCCATGGCAAATTAAACTTGACTAATTTGGAACACTTTGGTGATCTATCAGAGGTGACGCCGGGGAAAATCTGCTTATGTGGAAAGCCCCCACGTCAGTTCCCATGCTTTCTAATGAGGAATATGCGAGTTTGGCCGCGAAGCAATTCTACGACGAGATCAAGTTCTACAACTTCAGCCAACCTGGCTGGGTTCCTCAAGCAGGACACTTCACACAGTTAGTATGGAAATCAACGGAAATTCTCGGGGCAGCATTATCAAGTGCAAGAGTCGGTAATGACAACATAGTCGTCTTTGTGAATTTATATTACCCAAGTGGTAATGTAGAGCCATTGTTTGCCGAAAATGTTTTGCCAGCCGCTTAGTAAAAACCTCGTTTCTTGTGGCAGCCCATACAACAGTCCTGATAAATTATAATCCCCGTAGCAACAGATTTCCAAATTAACATTTTTTGGCAAATACAAATTCTAGTGCGTACTTTACTTCGTCTAAGAAAAAAGCGAATAAACTGCAATTGCATAATCTTTCCTTTTCCTCTGCAAATTCATGAAAACGCCAAGTCTCAAGATAGAGGATATGCCTCAAGCGGAATATTGTATTGCACTTCTCATAGTTTTCCTTTGTCAAAGAACATTGAGTTATCACAAACTGCCCAATTCTGAAGACGAAGGACTCGCGGCAGAGCACAAGTTCAACCAAGTGATGAACAAATTGCTCGGTCCGGGGAACAAATGTCATGCAGGGAAGAATAGCAAAATACTCGCGAAAGTTGCCACCATGGTGGAAAAGCGGGTCAGTTCCGACGAAATCGCTCAAGTTCTTAGTAACGATGGAAAGAACACCCTGTGCAGAATCGATTCAACGATTTGTGACAAGAACACCTCTCAGTGTTCCTGCGCCTCGTTTTCCAGCTACGAAGAGGACAGTCAACGATGCAAAATTGAAATAGGTTGGCCCTGTACAGACGGAGAGAGCCGTAGTCCAAACCAATGTGTCCAAGGAGCCCATTGTGTTGAAATGGCTGAACCGTATTTCTTCAACCAGAAGGTTTTTCCTCGACCAACTGATTTCATCACAGACCCAGGCAAATACTTTTGCCGATGCATCAACGAAGATCTGATTGATTGTAACCCCAGAGGAGATGGTTTACCAGTGCCCAGGACGGATTCCTCTGCAAATGCGATTGACAAAAGCATTGTCCTTGGGGTTTTGTTATCAGCAGTTACTTTCGCCCGTTCTGTTGCCATAGTTGCTTGAACACAAATGATCAGGAGCATGCGTCACAAGGTTTTGAAAATGTACAAGGGGATCGTCGTCCACTTGCTATTCTTCGTGACAGTGCTAATGGTCACGGGTCACAACATTTCCGAGGAGGCCTACTGGTCACAGGCAATGAGCTCCTTGAATTTGAATGGCACAGCGTATGATCACAATCGCAGCGTCGAGTGGCAGCTCCAGTTCATGATACCACCAGGAGGTCGATGTGACGAGCAGAATCATCAGGAAGCTGTCTTAAGGCATCATTTGGTAATCACCCATTATGAAGTCCATGAATTTGCTTACAATTATCTAATCGTTGATTTTAATAACCTTTGATTGGACAGATACGGCATGGCCATTTGATCGTGAGGAAGGAGCAGTTCATTACATTTTTGAACGAAATGTGTGCGATGATGCCTTACTTCCATGTGAATGGGCTCCACCAAGTATATCGTTGCAACAAGGGCAGGTGCGACTGTCCATTTGAGTTTCTGACATGGGACCTGGATGCCCAGCAGTGCAAAATACGTGCTGGATTTTACTGCGGGGACGTCCAACTCCAAGGGCACAAGTACTCGTTGGACTTTCACCTGGGATGTGAGGGAGAAAGCAAATGCTTGGGCATAGGAGAGCACAGTAACAGTAACAATGGTGCGCGGGACGGAGGACAGAGAAAGGGTGGGAGTGGCTTCCCTTGGAATAACAATACCCTCGATCGTAATCGAAGACAAGAATTAAGTAATGCTTCCCAGCCAATTAGAATTGATTTCCCACCGCTGGACAAACTTCGAAAAATTTGCAAATGCAAACGCCACAATCGGTACCATTCTTCGAGATGTATTGGCCCAAGGTCATCTCCATCTCTAATTGACTATTTGCCACCATCACAGGAAAGGAGCTGTGCAAGTACATTCGGGGCCCTAAATGCTATTTTTGCATATGTTTGTCCATTAGCTGTAGCCTATTTTGTCAATTCATAACTTAAAGGGCAGATAGCTCTTTGCGCCTGAAGGACGCTAAACAGAGTTAGTTCAGTACGGAAAAAATGTAAAGATCATATAGGATTTATTAACAAAGTAACAGAAGTAACATCAATACGAGATCAAGACATGAACATTTGGGCCAGATTTCTAAAATTAGAATAGAAAGGTGTACAACATTGGATGGACTGATGAGATGGATCGGCCGTTGCGGCTTTTATTTCGGTTCTTTTGGATCCGATGAATCAGCTCTGTTTTTGCAGAGAAACCTCTCATATCGGAAAATGAGCAACCTTCACTGCCTATATTGTTTAAGAGCCTCCATCTTCTTACTCAGTGGAAAACAATATTGGTTCCAGCAAAGGAAAACAGGGAACAAACAAATAGGAGCTAACTTTTAGTATTAAGGGTTGTCAGTGTATTGATGAAAAAAGTTTCGTTCAATCTGTATGAACACAAAAGGAATCACTGAAAATGGTCTACGAGTAACAAAACTAGAAAACTCTCCTAGAAATCACATGTACATTCATTTTGTACGACGAGATTTGAATAAGACAATGCCACAAGACTACTTTACACAAGGGAAAAAGACTGGCTGCTACTCTCTAAACAGCGATTCTTAAAGAACCGTTATTCACAACTCTGAATCTGAATACAACAATTTCTCTTCCTAAACGTCAAAATACATACATTGTCTTGAATAAATTTCTTTTAGAGCTTGCTTACATTCTAATCAGTACTTTTAAGGAGGACACAAATTAGCACCAAATGTCCAATGATTAAGGTACACACCTCTTCCTTTAGAAATGCCATCACATAACCTACTCTACATTCAGGTTCTCTTTAATGATCTTCCAACTCTAGTAGATGAAGGGAAAATAATATCCTCTCTTATATCATCAGGGGCCTACGCTTTTAATTGCATGCAATGCTTTCACGAGGAATGACGCCATTTGTAAACGTTTGTTCCGCGAATACCGCTCTTTCAAAGACGCAGTAGTGTCTTTGTCTTTAACATAGCGTAGATCTAACCTGAAGAAAAAATTTTTCCGCATGACTAGAAAGCTGTGCATCGGGGTTCTTTTCTTGTATTGTACAACAGATTTCTATAACTGCCTCATCAGTAAGAACAGTAGCAGGTGTGAAAGGTAAGAAAGAATTGCATTAATGTGGTACTTTAAGTTTCTCTCGTCTTCGCCTAGTGATTACTAAGCGAGAAGTTGCAAAACTTGCTTTTGTCTCCATTTAACAAAGTTACTTTTCACACTACACTGGCTTTTTGTCATTCTTTATAGTCCTGTGACGGTGCACTTAGTACAGTATTAAGGAGAAAATACGGGCATTAATACAGCAGGAAGGGAAAAATAATGTGCCAGATATTTTCTGCCTGTCTACACCTTTTCTCATTAGTCTTATTACCATTTGTTCTCGGACTGGGAAGCGTGGCTGAGGAGATGTATTTTACATTTCCCCAGCTGCTTGATTGCTTTTGGTACCACGTCGTTTATGTTCTAGTTTTTAGAGTAGGTTGAGCCGATTTACTTCCTCTTTGCGGCTTTCTTCCTGCCTCCCCCCAGGGATACTGGCTCGTCTGGTGAAATTTTGGATCTTGTGAGAGGAATTGCAACCTCCGAAGAAGGAGAAGCTCCCGCTACGTGACTTGGCTTCCAGGTTTTAGCCTGCTCGGTAACGGAGTCTAGCAAAGCTCCCACCAGCGTATCTGTTCAGAGAACATTATACCGTTACAAAAAAGCCCAAATGGCTAATCTGACTTCAAAGTTGGGAAATCTTTAAGGAGGATGAGGAAAACGAGGATGAATTAACTCCTATGTGTACCGAAACCAAAGTCTGTGGTTCAACATGAGTTTAGCTAGCAACGTTCACCATACTTCATACTTACCCAAAACGGTCCTGCTCAGGTCCTTCGGGATGCGTCCAGCGGCTGATTCGTTTTCCAGGAATTTAGCAAACCGCTGTATTGATCTCTGGGACTTGTCAGTTACTTCCTGCTCGAACAAGTCTCTCGCAAGCTCGTAAATAATTTCTTTTAGGGATGCTTCCCTGTATCGAGAATCGCTCTGCCTTAGTTTTTCAAACATTTCCTCATAGTCCGTTGAATCCTCCCCGGACGACTGACCATAAAAGGATTGCCCTCTTGGCACGTCCGAAGCGTCCAAATAACTTCGTGTCAAGTCAAGGGGAAAAGCATCCATTCCAGAGGGCAAGTCTCTCTTTTCCGGGACTTTGCCCAGGAAAATTTGCGGTTGTGTGAACTTGGATTTCTGTAAATAGATTCAGGTGTTTAATTTCACTTCAACTCCGACTGGAATGTAATTCTTATGCACTTTAGCTGAATGTCAGGAGAGAGATTTCAATATGTCAATTTTTCCGCCTGTTTGCCTTGTCAAGGCACGGTGTCTGGTTCATGGGAAACTTTCAGCTCGGAATCTCATCAAATCTTGAGCTTTATGGTGGCTATGAAATAAATGCCACGCTCAACTTACCAATTTGGAGGAGTCCAGAGTGACAGACATAGGGCTGAATTCATTGATACGAGCGTATCGGCTCCGTAAAACGTTGAGCTCCAATTTCACGTCATCCAGAAACCGGAGCAAATCTTCCTTGGGTACCTGTCAGGTGAAAGGAAAAGTAGTTCATTCTACGAGCCCTCTCATCCGTCTACCTGCTGGAGAAAATCCTCAGCTCTCTTTCCCCAACTCGCAGAAGGCTTTCGGTTTATGTACTGTGCAATTTCACGCTTTGACGTAAAAGGATGGTTGATGCAACAGCGCGTGTTTTAGGTAACGCGACATGCATCATAAAAAATTCAAACAGTCATCAAGTCAGCCAATTACCAAGTCGTCTTGCAAAAAGTCGTTGAGAGCCAAAGCGACTCCCTTTTCATCCCCGGTCCAGAAGATGTATTCTGCAATGTCCTGGGGCGTGTAGTCTGAATTCATGCTGTAGCTGAATCTCTCGAGCAAATCCGCCACCTTGTCTTCAAATTGCGTAGCTGGTGAGCGGACTGACAAAGCTTGTGAGAAAAACTTTTCGCTGTTATCGTTATCATTATCACTTGGTGCTGGGTGTTCTTGGTTCACTGAAAAGATTTGGAAAAAATGTTAGCTAGAGGCTAAGACCGTGAAAATCCAGATTGCCATCTCTCATTTAGGCGGAGACGGCCTGCAACGTTTATCTACGAGAAGCGTCGTCGGTAACATACATCAACCTCCATTAAAATGCCTGTAGCTTAGCAACGGTTGAGAATTTTCAAAAATGGATTTCACAAACGTTTTTCCCGTGGCTTCTTTCGTCAGAAACAATACTCAGCTCAAAAAGTCCTGAAAACGACCCAATTTCTCTAAAATCGGAAGGCTAACCATCATCGATTTTGGGGGAAAATGGCCATTTTTGGCCATTTTTAGCTGATGGTCATTCCAGACTAAACAAGCTACGAGAAAAACAGTGGTGCAATCCGCTTTTCAAAATTCCTAACCGTTACTGAGCTACAAGCATTTAAAGTATGGCAGAAATCCCCTCACCGACGATCCAGGTCTTGGGGGTGCAAACTCTGTGAAGCTACTATTAAACTATACGGGAGCAGATCGCTCGGTCTCTTTTTACGCTTTTACGGCTTTCACCGTCTGATTCAATGACAGCTACCTTGGCAATAACACTTTTTCCTTTCATAAATTTCAATTTACGCTGTCAAACACTGCAAGGAGAGGATTTCAGCGAAAGCATCAAAGCTTGCGTGGGAGATTGCAATTGCGAAATGTGAAGCTTTCTTGTAGACACCGAGCTGAAGTTCTAGTCTGGTTCAATTTTTTCGCCAATTTGCCACATCGAGAACAGGATGAGTTTTGCTACGCCACTTAGAGTATTTCTATACGCTTCCTGGTGCTTGTACATTGCATTTCATGCTTATTCCTTTCGCCCGACGGCGACTAGACCAAATGGCAACTTTAACATTTGCTTTTGATTGTCTACTTTTATTAACACTTCGCATCGTGTTCAAACTCCTAGCTCTCAGCCGAGCAATAACGTAAAACCTTCATTCTTCCTGTGGTGACTCCAACTCAAGAGCGATGTGGCTTACGAAAGCGGTCTTTTGAGACGCATTATCTTCCTTCCGCTTCAAAATTGCTTTTGCAAACAGACTTTTATGGACTGGATAATATGGCTCAGTCCTATCTTTGCGTCTGAACACTGAGCTTTCACCACCAACCAGTTTCTTGAGTGTGTCTCAAAGGCTCTGACAGGCATGAACATACCGTGAAACAGCAAATGATTCAACACAAGTATCCCTGTCATTTTGAACCCTTTTTTCTATCATCTCCAGGAAAGAATCCTAGAAAGACCCTGTGCATTCCTTTGGGCTTTTAATTTACGTCTTAACTGAAAAAAAACATAAAAAATGCATACCTGGTGGCGTGGTTACCACCACTGGAGGAGTAACAGAACTAGCACTTGTTCCAGCAGAGCCTTTGTTGTTTGCACTGTGTTTCAGACTCTCCAGTTCCATTTCTTCTTTCTGCATCAAATATTTAAATAGCATACACTTACATCAGTTCTTGCAACTTGTTTCTACATCAGGTTGCGCAAACAGGCCTAGGCAGAATACCCGCGTGGGTGCAAAAGTTCACGTATTTTGTCTTGCGAAATCACCTGAGAAGTGACCTCAATGAGAAGTGACCTCACCTGGCTTCTGTTCCTTGACATTCAGCAATATCTTTTGAGATTACTGGCTCATTCAATTTTAAAAAGGGACAAAGACTACGTGAACTTGAGCTACCTAGAGCAGAAGAGAATTCAAGAGTAAAAAATTTCTTTTGTATACTTACCGGGTGATGCATTGCGGTATTTTGTAAGCCTGTAGGTGCGGCTGGGACTGAAAAATAAAAGGAAATGAGTTCAAGACCACAGAATGCAATTTAGTGCATTGTATTCTGTCTCCGCATAAACTTTTTGTCTCGTCTCAGCTAAAAAATGGATTGTACTTTGAGCATCGGCAATATTTTCTTGCTTTACACTTGTGACTCCTATAAAAGTACCCATTGTCCCTGCCAACAATGGATATCCAAGTCACACGTCCTTTCCAGACATTCCAGAGAAAAGGCTTCACTGCCATTGTCTAGCATCACGGATTCACAAGACGTGCCACGGGCGTCAAGTCACGTAAGCCCAGTTTCTGTTACGTGCCTCATTAATTAGAATATATTGGCAATGAAATCAGGCGTTGGAGAAACACACGACATCCTTTTAGTAGATGATGAAAAATCACGCGTAAGATGGGCATGGGATACGAGACAATTTTGACAATAACGCTATAGTTCTCACATCATCGCTATTGCTGCCATTAACCCCCTTTCGTGTCGCCATCCCGTATAACGTAACGTTAAAGCTACTCCTTGTTTCAGAGAAAGCTTACACGTTCTTAATTATAGGGGATGGTGCCAAGTGCCAAAAGCTGTCGCCTTTTCTCCCCGGCTGTCGGCTAAGTTCAGGAAGGATGATTTGCGATAAAAGTTTCCTTCAGTACAGACTAGACCCTACGCTTTTAGATTAGTCAGCCGTAAATAAGTTGATTGTCATCTTACCATTCAATCGGGGCGCACCTGCGACCCCGTTCAGGGATGATAGTTGGGTAATTACCGCAGCGTAAACGACCAGCTGGTACATGTTGTCGTAATCCTACAGGAGGCTGAGAATGGCAAGGTTTAACAACTTGTTGTGGTCAACGATCTTCAAGATTACTTCGTCCTGGATTTCCTTCCCTGTCACGATCTGCAATTCAGTAAAAGAACGGTTTATCACAGCTTATTGGGAGCTGCCCGATTAGTTTTACAAGTGTGTTGCAGAACTGCAATTCCAGCACTCTTCGAATACTTCGTCTAAAAAAACTTCATGAACGAGCTATTTCACTATTCGTGCTTGAAGTTACCCCCTTTCCCCCTGTTTTCTCATCATTATAAGCCCCTCCCTCTAAACCTTACAGACATTGGAGTTATGCTCGGTTTGTGACGCAAAATGTGACCTTTGCATAAATCTACAATTCGTGAGCTCCCATAAATTAGGATGGTAAATCAGGAAGAAATTTGAGACTTTTTAAGATTTTCGAGCACTTTTAAGCCCTCCCATCTTCTCGTCTTCCTCCATCTTCAAGAGCATATGCACATGCCGAGACCAGCAACTGAGAACCGAGAGAAAGTTCGCATGTGCTCCAAGAAAAGTTTCAAGTTCCTTCAACAAATTGGAGAAAGTAGTGCTTGAGAGGAGCACAATCAGTTCCGAGACTTCGGAAGGGAAATTGTAAGTCCTATAAATACCGCCAACCGCCACATTGCAAGCAATTGAGTAATTCGAGACAAAGCAAATATGAAACTGTTTGAACCATTTCCCAGTACAAAAGCTTCAAGTCATCTGCATTCATACGTCATACTGGTATCATAAGCTGCACTCATTTGTAGAAAAATATTTCCTTTAGCTCACAGAATATTGCATAAATAATACGTTTTAAGACTCAAATCACCCCAGATAAAATCAATTACAGCTGTTCTCCTTCCTGAAAACCTTTGAACAATACACCGAAGAAAATATTCCAGCTGTTATTATTTTACTTCCTTGTCTTTAACCCCTTAACTTCCGTTCACAAATGCCTAGAAGCCAATACTGAGCGACAAGCTTTTCTGTGATGATACATATCGCCATCTTGGACTAGGCAAATTGGCAACCCCCTCCCTCGCGAACTTTAGTAGGGACTCTCATATAACTGCACCCTGTGAAAGCAAGCAAGTCGCTCGACCTGTTTCTTGCTCACTCCTAACTAAATTTCCTATAGTCATCTTCAATTTTGATTGCTTTTACGTCGTGTAACTAAAGAAGCTGCCCGACTTCAAAAGCGTTTCAAGTTCTTGGAATGCGAACTGAACGGAGATTAACCAGCAATATCCGGTGAATCAAGGAGAAGCCCTGCGAGTGCAGGGCAAGTAATAAGGAGAAAGCTGCCGTATGGGAGAATAATTTATTCTTTTCTTGGAACCCTCATTGATATACAAGCCTGTTTCTCAACTCAGTCAGTGTTGCTACACCACGACGTTCATTTCTTTTCCCATGTCCCACCTTGGCTTCACACTATTAATAGGTCCAGGTCCAGGTGGCTTCTTCCAACCGTGAATGAAAGAAAAGCGTCGTTGAGAAAGCAACAGGCAGTTGCTTAAAGTTTCGGGCTCAGAGCTTTCTTCTAAGACTCTCCCAACACCAAGCATTGTTTCCAACTGCAACTTTCCTCTGCCATCGCCCACGCCCGTATCCACTTTCCCTGTCCTGCCAGTTGAGATTCATGGCTTTATGCAGGCATGTAATTTGATTACTTACTTTGTCCTCCTGTAACTGTAACCGGAGAAGAAAAACTACACCAGTTTAGCACAGGCAGTTACTGATGCTCTCTACCCTTGAGCTCTGGATTTAAAGTTCACTGGACCGACACTACCTAAGAACAGGAAATCACAATTTCAGTTTTTTCTTTCAACCCATTCGTCGCGTGTCTTTGATCGCCCTTTTCCTGGATCCATCTCTTGATTTCATATTCAGGAAAAACTTTTCCAGAAATTCTTTCCATCCTGACCATGAACTAGTGCTCGTGCGACTCGAAACTGGTTGTACTATTATCTTTTTATCTTTTATCGCTTTCATCTCAGTACCTTGACCCGTGCCACGAGCCTGGCTCACACAAAGTGTGGAGTGAATAATTTGCACAGAACCAAGGCCACGTTGTTTCAACCCACTTGTTTTATGGCTGCATTTCATATGGTTTACAAGGTCAGCCTTTATGTTGCAATATTTACAATTCTGGAACCTACCGCGCAATTAAACCTGTAAATATTAATAGTTCCGTTTAGCTGGCGAATCCTGTAAATATTTACGACCTGGGAATCGGGGGCATTATAAAATCCTGAAATTATCTCCATGTTACGAAACAATGTTGTCCCATAGTTTTAGCTTCAGCATCCTCCACTGAAAGTATCGAGCCATTGGCATGTTCCCCAAAGGTGAAAGTTGCACCACCTTCCCCAATCCACATTTATAATGAAATAGATTTGCATGCATAATTTTGAATTTCCATTCTCATTTCCAAAGCCAGGACAAAATCTGAGAGAACCTCATCTCAAAGCGTTTACACCACCCTCAAAGCTAATGGCTTCACGGTAGTCAGATTCATAAGCAGCTAATTCCAGTCCAATCTGGCACTAATCCATACTTCAAACGGGATTTCCCTCACGTTTTCCTCAACGTGAGCCGGAGATGACGCGTTCATATGCTTTGTAGATTAGATACATGATGCACAAAAATCTCACGCGTCAATAAACCGAAAGTAAATGCAGCAAAGCACCGGAATTATCTCCAGGCAAGAGGGAACGTTCCCTCTCTCAGCTCCAACACGTTATTTACCCATAGCAAGTGAAAACGAACGCCATTTTTCCAACTACGTGTAAGTATCTGAGGACAATACACTATGGGAAACAAAAAATATTGCTGTTACTGAGGAGAAAGCACGTTCGTCAGACACAACAGATACTAGACTTGGATTAGAGACTCTCTCAAGATAACAAGAGGAGAGAGTTATATACAGCCCCTTATCAGTAGAATTCACACATGGATTTTCTCCTCACTTTTCTACCCCTCGGAAACATATGGAGAGAAACGTTGCGAATGATGGGATACATGCCATGCAATCAAGTCCGACGTTGTGCAAGGGTATAATTTTGACTGCCAATAGTAGGGAATTCCCCATCTCCATGAAAAGCAGTAGACAAAAGTCAGCGTGAGATGTGACTTGCTCAACTAGAAAGTTCTCTGTGGTGAAATCAGACATTAGTATGTGTTTCTGCAAAAGCAAACCACCAACGCAATGTAGGTTACCCCTGTCCCTAGGAATTATTGGCGCGAAAGCTGCGACAAGCCACAACAGCTTTTACTTTCTCCCCCATAAAGCAGAATCGCAGATCAAATCAAAGTCCAAGTACAAGATGTGCTCCATTATAAAACCTGCCAGCAGGGATCCAAGACTGCAGAACAGCCCGTACTTTGTCCTGTGACAAAAGCCTGGCGGAGATCCGCCTTCAAGTTGATCATTTGCGAAATTGCGTGCTTGCCTCTTTTCCCTTCGTGCAAATCTAATTTCGGCTCCAGATGCGCAATACAGCTACCACTACTCGTGCCGGTGAAAGCCTGCTGCTACCTCTCACCCTTACTCAGCATCTTCCTCCTCCTGCCATGTTGCATGACGAGGAATCAATCACAAAATTAACGGAATATTCTCCATCGTTCCTTGTTTCTCTACTGGTTTTGCGGTCCTGAGTAGCAGATGTCAATAACGATAACGATATGGTTTTCAGAGAGGATTCAGGGCTGTAACAAGCCATGAAAATGAATGAAGCTGGTGCTTTTCAGGAGTCTGAGAGTGTCTCTGGTATCTTTGTCGGAGACATTCTCCTTCGTTATGGCTTTGCCCCTCTGTCACTTAATGGAAGGACGGGGCTGGAAAGTCTTCCGTGACGGAAAACGTTTTAGGAGCTGTCACAGCGGTAAATGGGTGCGGAAATGACGTGACTGTGGCGAAGTGAAATGTTGCAGAAATCATAGGCCTTGAATGAATAAGACAGCCGTGTTCCGGGAGTTTCCTTTTCGCTTGCTGAGATGCACAAGAGTGCATTACTTGCCAACCGAGCAACTGTTCCCGTCAGTTGTTCAGTGAAGATTTCGCAACACGGACTGCTGGAGGTAATTTCATGCTAAAAGGATTGCTCAACAACCCACAACAACACATTACTCTGTATACCGGGCATATTGCTAAAGACTTGGTTACTGAATAGAATATCTTATTCATTCTTCGGAGATGAAAAGAAATTGTATACAATCAACGCGCTGCCTCCGATGATCAATAGTGAGGAATGTGAGAGCTTAGCAGAGCCCAGGGGTTATGAAACTGGAAAATTCCACACATGTTTTCCAGTACACAAAAGATTGAGTCTTGACGTACATACCGAGAATGGAAAGTTGCCAGTCGCAGGCTTGATTAGCATATTTGAAGAGATTTTTACACGGAAAACAGCTTAAAAATTACTGTAGGAAAAAACTTCGTGTCGCTCTTACCTTTTGAAAAAGTTTACGGTGCTACAAGTACAAATCGCAAGAATCCCCAATCACTCGCACAAATCAACACGTCTCAAGTCTCTATGAGTCTCAAAATCAGGACCCTGTTCAGCAACAAAGTTGGTTGCAACGTCAGGTTAACGGTTTCGAAGTTAAAAGTTCTCTCCGATTTGAAGTACACAATGACAGCGACAGCAGATAAAGTTGCGAGCACCTGCTGTAGGAATGAAAACACCCACGTTTTTCGCTTCCGGCGGGATTCAGTCAGTAAAGCTTCTTTCAGATAGCAACAGTAACAGCAGCAGAGAAA
>VRMD01001245.1:0-18048 GCA_009872375.1 Sminthurides bifidus
AACTGCATTCATTCAATCTGGGTTCCTTCTAACGTTCATGAAATTCATCTTTCTCCCTCCTTCATTCTCACCCCTGTGGTTCTCATGCACTCTTCTCAAGGCACTAATGCGGTGTACTCGTTGCGAAAAAAGTCGCTTTTTGTCAGAGCATCGTTTTACCAGCACAAAAAAAACGGTTCTACCCCTCCCTCATTGCATTTTCAACAGGAATGGATGCTGTGTCTGCGAGTAACTATTAATTTTTTGGAAGGATTTTCATCCGCACCGGCTATTATTTCGACATTCTTGAGAAAAACGTGAATTTCCCGGTGATTTCCCTCATCATGTAAACAATTACTCTTGTTCACGGGAAGAATCTGTTTGCATCGCCCCGTCAGGAAGTACAGTGCACGACGAAAGTAAATCATCGCAATGAGAAAAACCTAGCCCATGCCTACATCCAATGCAATGTACCTACCAAAATGTATGTGAATGAAATGAGAAAAACAAAGTTATAATTCCTAGCAATTCATCCACCTCTGTGCCATCATCTCCATTACAGACCTTTCTACTGGGAATTGATTCTCGATCCTGTTAACTAATAGAGATTAAGGAGATTGCAATGATCGCATGTGATGTGAGGTAACACCAGATGAAGACCTGGTTGATAAGGAATGAAGGGCAATTCAGAGACTTGAGGGTGTTGGAAAGCATGTTGTTCCTCGTGTAACTTGAACAAAGAGCAAATGCAGCAAAGTTGAATTACTGCAATGCAAACTTTATCCAGTTTCATTTTCCGTTCACATTGTCGGCTCATCTTACCACGACGGCTGATAATAACAAGTGGTGGTGAATGTCCACTTGTTTTACAAACCGAGATCAAGACAAGACCAGTTATGAGTTTCGTTTCGAGATGAGAGGGAGAGCATGATGGGAATCGTGTAAACAAGTTGGCAAGAGTTGCGAAGAGAGCAATGCCAAAAGAACGGCAGGGAAAAAGAAACTGCGGACGTAGTCACAAATTCTTTAGCAGAGTCAACGCTTTAAAGCACGTCTCGGTTCTGTGTGAAGATGAGATCGAGGCTTCCAAATACACTTTTTGCCCTATCGTGGGAACGTCCTTGCCTTGGTTTTCCTCCGAGTAATTTCTCATGTTGATCATATTAATGTATTTTACCCATCTTTTGCCGTCTTTTACCCTCCTCTGCAACAGGGATTCTGGATCTGAATGCCGCCCTTTCTCTGCCTTTCTTCCTCGTCGCATTCCAATCTTTTCTTCTCGGACAGGTAAGCAAACCCTTGAGGAGTTCAACTTCATTCATTCTTCCATAAAGCGCCTTGGATTTGGAGTCTTGGATGATTCTTCGGTAGCTTGAATCCAATGTGTGGGGATGAGCCGATGAGCTTGTGGATTGAATAACACGAGGATTGGGAATTTCACAATGAGTAACGGAAAGAGAGGAAGGACCTAAAGGTATTTTAAAGTAAGTAAGGATTTGGAATTAGGAACTAACAACTAACAGCGAAGTGAGTTACTTCAACATCCGATTTAAGATCCTTGCCAAACGTTAGCCCCAATCACGGAAAGTTCTCAATGAATGCTTCTCTAGTCCTTGGGAACAACATCCATTCAATCCTGCTTTGAGATCGAGTCAAGTTACTGGAATACTGGAATCACGCCCTTGGTTTATGATCAAATGTTCTAGCGGAGAACAGTTAGTTCCAGACTTAATTATGCCCTTAAATGAGTAGCCCATAAAGTCAATGAGGAGTCGCAGTCAATAAAACAAAAGCCTCTTGTACAAGTATGCTTACAAGTGGACCAGAGCCTTGCCGTTTCTATCTACTGAACCTTTGTCTTTAATGACTCGTCGAGCTCCGGCTCCAGACTAGATGAAATTAGAGCAAACAGGCTGATTAGCTCATAGTCTAGTGAACCACTTAAGAAAGAGTAATGTCTTTGTATATGTCTGGTCTAGTCGATTTGTTTAGTACCAGCATAGCAATTAACAATGTTAAGTACATAATAAGAGCTTTTTCCATGAGGAGCAATGAGCGATTGCAATCAGTAATCAATGGAAAATTGAACCATTTCTAGGTTCTGATTAGTTTACGACTTATTCCTTTTACTAACTAAGTTTACCAGTTTAGTATTTCGCCATTGCTTTATGACATAATTTGACACTATGTCATCCTTCATCACAAAAAGCTGTCTTACGAGCGATTTCCTAGGTCATTTCATGGTGAGGCATCTAAAATAGAAAAAGAAGCAGTCGATGAGAGTAGCATTTTTAGTTTGTGAAGCTGAAGATGAAAGAATCTTGGCCATGCAGTTAAAAACAAAGACAAGGAGGCGGTGTTAATGAATTCATGAAACCCAAAATCGGAGCTCGGTCTCAGGGCAGGGTTAGAGAAAAGAGGCCGATTTCCAGTAGCCCTCGAAGCTTAATGAAGCAAATTACCGCAGGGTGAAAAACAAAAAGAGGGACAAAGAGCCGGCTACCATGTTATTAAGAGCTGGTGATTGAAAAAAATGACGGATTTCTTGAGTGAATCAAGTGCATATTCTAATTCTAATATGCTAAGCAGCCATTCACGCTGTCTGTCTTTAGGGATTTGTGTAACTGGTTTTCTTGAGTCAGGGCAGGAGAAAGACGGCGAAAAGAAGTTGAAGGAATGATGGGATCCGAATAAGAATTATCATGAGGGATGAATCCAGTCCAACCAAAGCTCCTTTATGCTCCAACTCTGATGAAATAAGAAAGGGGCTGACTGCAGTTTTGTATGACTGTAAGTGAGAGTCAGTGGTTCACTTGTGTTCGTTTAATAGAATGGAAATGGTTGAACTTGGGATAAACATACGGGAACCGAGCTATAGCCCGAGACTAGACCTTTCCCACGGTCATTGGAATTTTTCCTTATGATATTCTTTATGCTTTAGTTCCGAAGAGTTTGCTGTGTATTCTTGCGATGAGAGAATCTGAAAAATCCTGAATAGTATCACCATACAGTGAACCGAGCTGGCTTTATATTCACTCAAGAAATGAGCTTGTGCCTACTATAATGTCGTGTATTAGCCATTTCTTAAGCTGTGAGAGCTAGGAAGGGTCCTTTGAAGGACTAAATCGTAATGTGAATGCGGGAAAAGAAGGCGCAGGAGAAGAACAGGAGATTCATCAAAAGATGAATGCAACAGTTTCTCAAGTCCGAAAGGAGACTTGAGACTTGTTCCTCGACCTTGTCGACCCTTGAAATGTCCCTTGGAAGTGGCAATTTCAAACACGTTATGGAGTTCAGAATGCACGGAGATGTGGTTGCTGAGCCCTTTGGAAAGACAGCTATACGAGGGAAAGGCTCGATGGTTGCGGCTGATGAAAAAGATGAAGTGCATGGTCCTAGCTTAGTTTAACAAGTGTGAAAGGACCTTGGACAAGGGACGGGAAGGTTAGCTTTGGGCCCTTCCAATGCATGGGAATGGGAAGACAACCGAGGAATGAGACACTTCTACAGAGCTGAAATGAATTCTGTGCTTTCTTACGGTGGGAGAAAAAAGGTAAATGGGTGATGGGAGACGGGCTTAAGGTTAAAAACAAGAAAGGAAACATGTTATTTATTAGAACGATTGTCCACTAATAGCGAGTTTTTTTCTTCTCCTTGTTTGTGGTGATCCTCTTAACTCGTGTAGAGGGTTTGGGACTCTTGAGGAATATGTAATCATGTCACAGATCCTAATGCCCGATAACGGGAGTGACCGAGGAGGTCACTTTAAACAGGCAGTGGTATCTGGGCTAAAGGATGGTAGACAAGGGTGGGTGACTGAGATTTTTTGGTGGTGAGTCGGTGAGAAAGTTGATGATGTTGAAGATTGTGGGATTGAAAATCAGGGGACTTTTGGAGATCAAGGGATGATTCCCAAGGTGTCATGTCTTGACTTAGACTTGATGTTGTTTGACGAACGGAGGAAATTTTCCAGCGATAAGAGGGGAGGAGTAAAATTCAAAGATTAAATTCTCAATCAATTGAAAATTTTAAAGGAAAACATTGAAGGGACTTACCGTCACTTCATGTTTTGTACGCTGCACCGGAAGCTGTTTCCGGGAATGCCCATCCCGAATCCTCCAAATTTTCTACCAAAGCCAGGAAAAGGCTCTTCACCTTTACCCCAACAGCCTCAAAAACAGAGGAATTCTATCCTCACGGAAGGAAACAGAGCGCCCTTTGTCCCAGCCATCGGAAGAGAGTTCAAGGAAACCTGCCGAGGTCACTAGAACACTCGGGTGCCGGAATTCCTCTAGAAACTTTAACATAATCTGTGCATAATGTTTAAGTTTTGTCTAAGTTCAGTCTTCACCCAGCAAGTCTAGAACCCACAAAAACGTTCATTTTCACCAGGCTCTCAAGCAACCACGAAGACTGAAAATACGTACGGTGTGAACCTAGTCTCAGAGCCGGGATCCTCACGACCTGGGTTTCCCCGACCGGAAGAAGTTTCCGGTGCGAAATTCCTTCTTATGAGATTTTACTTCAATTCATAAGCCGTAATTATTGCTAGATTGAGCAATGAGTAAAAAATGCTCCCATTGTATAATTCCTCGCTTGACATCGACACTTTACTCGCTCACAGGGAGATGATAATCGGAAAAGTGTTGGTAAAAGCGGAAGGAAATCGTCCAATTGTCCACAAAGAGGATCCCATCCATCCAACACACGTTATTGTGGGGAAAAGCATGAGAAAATGTTCAAAGAAATCAACAGGGGTAAGGTAAAGACGGTGGGAGAAAAGTAAATTGAATAAGCATCGAAAAGGAGATCATCTCATCTCCTCACGGCATCATACCAAGGTCTGCCAAGGACAGGATATGAAGGGGAATATGAGTAATTACGGCCTCTCTCCTTCCAGACTCCAAGCCTTGAGTCTCATCACATGATAGAGTACACCACACCAGTAAGAAGGGCTGGGTTTGCTCATTATTATGAAACTTGTAAATACATGTGATTGCATGATCACATGGTATTGTGCGAAAGGGAAGCTACACCAATCCCCCGATTAGGGCTCATGGAGTAATGGGGAATAAAAGGAGGGGAGGAGTGCGGAAGAGCGTTGGCACGAACTACGTTTTCCCATTCACAGGGCCCGTGCCCTTGGTCCTTATCTCCGATTCAACCCATGTCCTGCTCCCTCTTCCCGTGGATCAGCATTGTTTCCGCTGGAATTAATATCCAGTTTTGCAGATTCTCACGGCTCGTGTAGCAACGGACAAATTTTCAGCAGCGTTAGCCGTTGACACCGTACCCACTCGGAGCACGAGCCAGGCTTCCAAGGCCAACGGTCTTGATCTGGTTATATTGGGCTGAGAAAGCGGCAATTTCATATCCGGTAAGTGGGAAAAAGTATTCGGGGTGTAGTCGCACGCAGGCTTGGTAAAGCTAAAATACTACCAGTACGTCGTGTGAATCTCGTGTGTGAATCTCAAGAACATGGCCTGGATCCCCGTACACAAGACCGGAGAAAACGGACGTGTGATCCGGCATGTGTGTGATGAGATGCGATGGACTTTTCTCATAGGCAATGCTCAAGGCTTTACTTTGACTTCCTTTCCCATAGAAGATCAAGTCTGCCGGCCTTCCAATATTCAATGATTAAGCCAAGTTCAGTGTTATAGGAGATTCAGCTCCATGAATCTGTAATATGGGGAACTCGTCAATGTCATAAGAATCCGCAACAAAAAACTATTGTATTAGGCCCCTCGTAAGAAAAAATGGTTCGCATTCCAGCATAAGGTATACTTGCAAGATTACCTCTGATGTGAGTATCTAATGGTGACTGGGGAACCTGCATCAGCATGGATGATTGCCAGGGAAAATCTTGGACTTATTTCTGGAGGGAACGGAACTGGAAGTGGGGATTGTGGGCTGGGAATTGCACAAGTATGCGACCTTTGTATAGCCAATGTGAAAATTTTTGAAAGGAAGAGTAATTACACCAAATGTTTCGCCTTCACAGCAATGTCAGCATGCCTGCATGTGAATTGGACTTTAGGAAAGCCGCAGTACAAAGAACGTACTGCAGGCTCGGGCTGGACGAAGTGTGGGAGAAAGTTTTGATGAGAAAGTGCGCACTGCGGTTACATGCTCTTTAAGTGTGAGACTTTTTACCAAGAATTTTACTCCCTCACATCCATAACGAAGGAATGAATGGAGTGCGACGGTGAGAAGTTTCACAGGATGAAAATATTTGCAGAAGCAATTCCTTTCTGTGAGAATCTGAGAATTTTCTCATATGAATTTCCGAACGCTTGGAACGCTTTGAGACGAGACTCCATCAAATATTTACTGAAACATGGTTTTTTAATGATTTAAAGCTCATACACTATCTACAAAACTTGGGACATGAATTTCTTCAAATGATGTTTAGCCTTTAAGGAAATCTGAACAAGCAGAAGACTAATTGACCGAGCTCTACATCCTGGTCAATAGAATAAGCTTAGGCTTCTATCATCCTTTGGTTCCAACTCCAGGTCATCATTCCATCCCTTCCATTTCCTCTTCATAATCAATGTCCTCGCCAAACAACGTCATGTTGCTGCCCGGGGTAGTTGGCATAGTTGGGGGTGAGGGGGTCGCTGGAGGGGTCAAGTCACAGCGCCTGGTAGCGGCATTGTAGCGGTTGAACACGTCGATGAAGCCGTCATCGCTCATTACTGGACTGAGTGCCCCAGAACAGTTTCCAGGTACAAGGATTCTCGATGCTCCGAGTTGAATGCATTGATAAAAGTCGTAACGAGTGATGAAAGTACTACTTCGGTTGCTCCAGAAACAAACGGATACGGATTTGAATTGACCGATTTGGTTACATTGGATCCCACTGCATGACTTGATCTTCACCTACAATAGAGACAAGGAATAATTGACATTAGCTTGGCAATGAAAACTGCAAAGTTTTTCTGTACCATTGCAAATCTTCAATCATAAAAAGGCATGCTTACGGCGTTTGCAAAATCCCCAGTCAATGGTCTGTGCAGCCACGAACGTAAGGCAAACGAGGGTGAAGGCGGTGGCCCCCAGGACCAGGGTGGGTGTAATCGTCTTCATTTTAATAACTATAGGGAGCAAAAGACCTCAATTTTTCACCTGGAATTTTCAGAAGTAAAAGAGTCAGGGACTTTGCTATAAGTGTAACTTACCAGGTAATCCCAAGTTTCGGTAGTGTGATTGTTTTCTTGACCCACTTGTGCTCTTGCTCAGGTGTGAAAATGATTTGATGCTGACTTGAGCGACGGACCTACTTTTAAGTCAACGGAAGCCTGTATGTTCCACTTGATTGAGTTTAAGCTCAAGGTTGCGATAAACGATTTTGGGGCAATTTGTCCCGCATTCCCTTAAAAATCCTTTTCCGAGTAAATACAGATTGCGGAATGAGGTGGGCGGAAGCTTTGATTCGGGATTAAAATATGGGTTCATTGCTGATTACGAAACGATGCCCAGAATGCTGCACTTTCCAGATTCTCGTTTACGTCTTCATTTTCCCAGTATTGAAATTGGAGCTTGATTTATGGCACGTCCTTGAGGCTTTTGAGGTGAACTGGATGACGGTATTGATAATTGCACATTTGCAATCGCGGGGCGAGATTATTTCAAGGAAATTGCAAGCGAAGCACATGCAGTTATAAATCCGTCATCGACCTTGAAAATTCTGGATGCATTAAGCCAAAGCTTACGGTTGCTGGTTCTTATGCACTGGTTTCCAAGGAAACGTCTCTGGATTCAGTGCAATTATGCAGAATTTGATTGCTTTGATCCAGTTTTATTACGGTCGGCTTCACCCGGTTCCTTCAGTCTTTAAGACCTGGGTAAGCAGCTGTGTAAAAGGAAATACGGTACGGAAATAGGCCTGAGATGAACTGGACTTAAAGCTATGTTGATTGTGGGATTTGCTTTTTGTTTTTCTAAAAGCTTGTGGTGGAAGCACGATCCGCGAAACAGGTAAAATGATTTTGCTAATCAGTCAATGCTAATAATTTACTCAAGGATTAAGATAATTACAGTCTAGTCCGAGTTAAGCACATGATTGCAGTTATCATAAGTGTTGTTCACAACGGTGACACAAACACCAGCTATCAGATCCGGAGGACAAGCTTTGTCGGGATTCCTGTAAAGTCATAAAGAGTAGCCACTCATGACCCAATTCAAGCTCTTTATCGGAGGAAATGTAGCTTCTCCGAAAATAAAAGCAGTGATTTAGATTTCCGCTTACCGTCGGCGCATTCGCCTCCATGAAATACTCCAAGGTTGATGCACAATTCGGTGAAACTAGGCCGATCTTGTGGATCGTATCGCCAGCACTCTTTCATGATCTCCCGGTATCTGAGAGTGATAAACAAGAAGAGTTTTATTATATTTGCATGGCAGAAGCTTTGTTTACTAAATGAATTGACTCAGTACTTAGCTTGTGTTATGTCGTGTCTAGCTTATTTAGTGACTCAGGACAAAAAAACTTACAACTCATTCGGCGCCAGTTCAGGTTTGAGATTCCGCAATCCATTGCGCAGTCTTTGGAGGAAATCAAGATCAAACCCGATACCGGGGTAGGGCCTCGCACCCATGGAAAAGATCTCCCAAACTGTAATTCCAAATGACCAGACGTCGCTCTCCACTGAGAAGGCAAAGTTTTGCAGGGCTTCCGGTGCCATCCAGGCCCACGGCAGGGGTTGAGACTTCTTCTCCTCGGATTTCAAGTAGGTCTTGTAGTTGTGCAGCCGGCGGCTGAGGCCAAAGTCGCAGATTTTTGCCACCTTGTTAGAAGTTAGTAGAACGTTTCGGGTTGCTAAGTCACCGTGGATGACCTGAAATGCAGATTTTGGATTACAGCCCGGTCAAGTTGGCCGCCAGGGAGCGCGATGATTAACGGTACAAGAGATCTGTGAGATGGTTTGAGAAGATTCAGAAAACCTTCTTGTCGCTCAGGTAGCTCATTCCGTGAGCGATTTGGTAACACCAGATGAATAAGTCTGAGTAATGTCAACGGTTTTGGCTTTTCCTCTTCCGTCTCCGTGACATTGGCATTCAAGATCCTGTCAACGGATCCAGGTCTTAGAAACAATAGTTGAACCCGAACAGTTCGATGCATGAATGGTATGTGTGAAGACGGAAGGAACTTACGCGAATTTTGTATAGGCCGAGGGCTCACTATTCATCCCTTCAAGTTCATATCGATGTTTTCGCAGGTAACTTTCAAGGCTTCCTAGCTCACAGTACTCGAGGAAGACCAATACATTTCCTGTATATTCAAAAATTAGGTCGGTTTCCATGGTTACTCTTGTTATTTTCATTATCAGAAACAGCTGAGTTGAAGCTCCAGGTATTTGCTTGTCAAATCATTACCTCTTCTAAGGTTGGCTGTGTATGCCCCAACAAGGTGGAGAATATTGTGATGATGGCCCAGGTAAATCATGATTTTCAGCTCCGCTAACAAAGCTTTCACCAGGGGTTTGTCCTGGTAATTCTTAACGGTTTTAACCCCACACCTTGGTGTCATCAACAAAGCCGCAGTACACGATTCCATATTCGCCTTGACCCAAGATTTGTTCGTATACTGTAACATGAGGGGATTGCAACCATGTTAGTTTCTTACTGGTCACTGGTCAGTAACAAAAGCTGAAACCGTTAGGTATGCAATGGTGATAACGGCAGGCATGTGAAAAGACATTACCAATTTTGAAATGTTTGGGGTCAATTTCATATCTCTTGTCGTAGGGTAAATTGCTTCCACCTTCGTGAAGTCCCTCGTGCATAGATACATATGGATTTCCAGTTTCGAATTCGGCGATCTCAGGTCTGGTGAATCGCCACTAAAAATCATGGTTATCAAAATCGTTTCATAATTTGCAAAAGAACTGATTTAATCGACAGTAGGCAGGAAACCTATTACTGTTTAGTAATGAACTACTTACATGTTCCTTCTTTTGCTTTCGGTATAGGAGAAAGAGCAAGATGGAAATTACTGTGAGGACCACAGCTCCGATTATTGAATACACGCCAACTGAAGTGATGATCTCTTCTCCTGAAAATATTTGCGATTAGAAGTCATTACCTTCTATTCCGAATTCAATCCTTCCAATCCAAAACTGTGGACTAGAAATATTCAAGGGTCACCTGCGATAATCAGCTTCCTTTGGGATGTTTGCCAAAGGTCTATGTTCCAATACGGAGTTGAACAGGAGATGTTCGCCAATTCCCAAGTTGCCACAAGGGAGAAGTAACGGAATTCTCCCTTGAACTTGTAGTCGATTCTCTCTATGAGCACAAGTATTCCAGTAAACAGTTTAGCTACGGCTATAACATGCACAATAACACCTGGAGCTTCAATTAGCTAGATCCGACATACCGACAGTCCTTGACCCATTCGTCCAGCCCAACCCCCATACGATCGTCCGCCCCATGGTGAAAGTGTCGAACCCTGCAACTAAAATTGTATGCTCTACCGGCAATCAACTTTATTGGAGTGCTCAGGTCATTTGCCTGCTCATCAGACAATGGACCATGAGTCAGGTCATGTCGCAGCCTCAGTTGTACATGGGCTTCAGACGGAGGAGAGGTGTGAGGCAGGATTGCGTAATTGGTGCCGAAGTCCAACCGGTAATATTTCTTGTTAAGAGCAATGGCGTATTCCTCCGCTTTGTTGTATGAAGACCCAGCTTCACAGTAATACATTCCGGTCATTTTGCCTCTCACAATCCTGAGTTCGTTCGAAGAACTGGAAAAATTCCTTCGAACCACTTGTACTGAATAACTCTGGTTGTAAAAAGTCTGAAAATGAAAATTCAAAAAAAAGTCATGACCAATGAATTGTTGAGTGTTTGGTATGATACCTCGCAGAAGAAAACTTACAGGTAGAACGAATTCTTGGACGAGGCGGATTTCAGACGGGTTGTCATAACCTATCGCCCCGAGGTACGGGTCTGGCCTACCAGGGTCATCGATTATACAGGCGATACTAACTGTTATGGGGTCCTCGGTAACGGGATTTGCCTCGACGTTAACGGGTGGCTGAGGAGAACGGGGTGGAGGTTGAGGCACGGTATCGAAGCCGAAGGCGTTTTCCGTACCTAGTAAGGAACAGAAGTTAGGAAGAGGACATTTGACAAATTAATATGGTTTAAAGTGCAAAAGTCTATTAAAAGTCTTGTGCTTTGCAACAACTCTTACTTCCTCCCGGATAGGACATGTTCACCGAATGGTTCTCTGTGATACACTCGAACTTCCATGTGTCGATGCCAAAGGTGGTGGGAACAACTTGAAAAATGACCAGGTCTCGAGTCGCCTCTACGGGGACGACGAACCCTTGGACCGGGTCGTAATCCCCACCGGCTATTTTTAATCGTTTCTGAATGCAACAAGTAATGACTTTAGACTATAGACTAGACTCATTTCATGAAAATTCAAGATTCCTAATAGCGAATTGCAGCTTACATTATCATGAATTCTGTGGATCTCCATTTCCGTATCGTAGTGAGACGGACGACAAGGGACTTGTATTTTGTTTGAAGGTGTAACGGAAGGTTTCGTAAAGTTATTGAACATAATCCTCGGCTTGAGTCCCGGTTCTGATAGAAATAGAAAAAGGTGTGAAAAGTGACAATGGAATTTTTTTTTACACATAAGCAGAATCTTCAAGACATGAAAACAATACCTTCCAAGAATAAGTAAAACGGAAATTGAACATGCCGAAATGCTCTGTGCATTCCTCGAAACGTATAATTGCCAGTTCGTGAATATCTAATCTGTGGGAATTCTTCAGAATATTCCCTCATCTTGGAATTTTCCTCCCCATGTGACGCTTCCTTTGAAGGTGTATTGATAAGTTGATTATCAGTCTCGTTTCCATAGCGACTGCTCAGATCTGCGGCAGGCAGCTTATTTGAGCGATCGGTCATTGGAAGATGGAAAGTCCGAGTATAGCCGGTGCAAGGCAGCGTTGCTGAAAATCTTGACCTGCAAGTGATATTTGCTCGTAGTCAAGTTACGTGGTACTGAAGTCTCATCGACCTCGTTCCAGAACAAAAGTCTGATGGCTTCTGTGGGCTAAAAGTACAAAATTCAAGTGAATGTCATTCTCATCATTAGTAACATTAGCACCGTTACGAACACCTGGCTCATTTGCTGCTATGCCATACCTGGAACCCGTCGTAGTCAAAGTCGAGGTTGAAGTCAGCCTTGCATTCGATCGTCAGTACTGGCATATGAAGGTAATCAAGAGAAACAATTAATTACTTCAGCACGTGTTCATGATTGTCATGGAAACTTAATAAGACATTAAGTACACTCACCATCATACTCCCCCACGATCCTTAAAACTCCAGTCTGGTCGATCGCAGGCATGCACTCCACGCTAAAATTTACGCCAATTTGCGCATTGGCCTTTGCGTTGCATTCTATCAGTTTATGAGGAATTACACAGGATTTAAAAGCCTTGTCGAATTGAGGCAAAGCTCCCATCGGAATTGTCTCGTTAATCTGCCGAGGGCGTGAATCATCATCGAATCTCACGTCCAAGTTGCTCTTCACTTCACTTTCACCACCACTTGGACTTTCACTCGAAACTTGTACTGGCAACACGACTAAGACAATTGCCAAAACTACTGCTAGCATTAGTATTTGACTGTCTTCCCGCATTTTGCACGTTATTCTGCTAAGTCTCCGTACAAACTTCCCGAACAATAATATGATCTCCATGAGATTTTCAAACTCAGCAGGGTCCTCGGGACTTAATAGGGAATTGCAGCTCTCATAGGCTCCTCTCACAAAGACAAGGAGTCAGTCAAGCAAGATGGTAGGAGATTGGACATTTTCTTGAAGGAATTAGCACAATAGCGTGTCTATTTAAAGCTATTGAATAAGTGCTGCGTGTCTAGCAATTAGATGCCTATTTTTTGCCAGCTAATTTCTATACACATGGAACAAGGGCTTCAGTTGAACTTCACAAACGTCTTCAGAAGAATTGCACTAGGATCACAATGGCTCGATATGATGGTAAATGTCGTGGATCATGGCGTCTTTTCACCATCAAGAAGGCAGTAGTGCAGTACATGTAATTAAACCACAAATGGCTGTTCTCACACAAGTACATATGGTGCTACTGTTCTCGCAGTTATTTTCCGTATTAACACCGTAATCAACATTCAGTGTCAGTGGCACATCTCCTCCTTATGAGACTTATGTACGTTTCACTCACAGAGGTGCGGCAAGTTTACCAAGGCTGAAGCGAATTGGTGAAAAAAGATGCAAGCCCGCCAGGTGAATCTTCAGGTGTAAATCACCAAATCACTAATGCGAGAAGTGATGAGAGTGAAGCTCAGTCGCGATGGGATACAAACACTGGTGCTGGAACTTTTTCACCTGAAGTACATGAATTAGTCATGAGATTTGACGCTAACAATACCCTTGCACGAAAACTTTGCTAGTGAGCACCAGCAATAATAGATCAATGAAGACAAACTTTTAAATGAGCCTTTGCTTTGACAGAGGCGGAGTGCAAGCGCAGATTACATCTTTGCCGTCAACAGAGATGATGAACTATGGGGATATGACGCGTTCGTTCGACAGTAAGATCGAGTCAAATATGAATTGAAGTTGGTGAAGTGACTAGTGACATTATCTATTAGTGCAGCGTTAACGTCTATTTAATAACTGCTGCGTGCTACCTTGTCTCCTTGAGTGTGTGAATTGTCAGATCCGTTTGCACTGGTACGATCTACTGATTACCTTATCTTTGTCGTTGTCACCTGTTTCACCTGGCGTTCCTTCCTGTTTGAACAAGACGTTACGGCATGACAGACCATTTGTTTGCCCAAATTTTCTAGGAACATGATTGATTACTTTTGCATTGCACCATTACAGAATGTATGCTTAACGTAATGACAGGAGTGACGTAACAAACTTGAATTAGCAAGCGTTTTTGTCAGTGAATGCACTTCTTAGAAACAGGGGCTGGTCATTAGATATTTCTGCATTGTAATCTGAAGTAGCCACCACTATGATTGGGATCATACATGCGAGAAATAAAGAAAATCAAGCAAAAAGAGGATCAGGGCATGGATGGATGATCAGGTAAAGGCAATGGAAGGGGTATTACGGGTCACAAGCATGAAAAATTTCGCGAAAAATGGCAAAAAGTCAACAGCACCCGGGATTCCCAAGCGGTCACCCATCCAAGTACTAACCGGGCCCAACGGTGCTTAACTTCAGTGATCGGACGAGAACTGGTGCTTTCAACGTGGTATGGCCGTTGACGAAGATCAAGTCATCTCACCTGTAATTTGAACACCTGTACAACATCAATCCATGAGGGGAACGCCATGCAAGTAATACATCTTCCTCGGCTTAATCCAAGCAATCCAAGCAGGAGGTAGATGAAAACAACAAGGATACCGGAGACCAAGAGTTAATAATAGCCTGAATAAAAGAACAGATGTTTAGACCGTGGGTTTATTATAAGATGATCCATTCAAACGGAACAATTTCAACCCTTCCATTTGTCAACGGTTATGCAGTCGCTGCACGATCACGTGCGCCATCTAGGATTTGGTCGTCCAACCTCCTAACGAACGCCGCATCTTCTGTTAGCCAGCGTTGCTAAACGTTGGAGCTCAGAGCACGTTAGCATAATCAGCTTCAAATCTTACCTGTACATTCCCAAGAACTACTCATACGTACCGTTAATCGATAGCTGGTCGCTGTTAACGGCCATGGATGAAAGAGAAAACCTGCAGGATGAATTCCGAAATCCCTAGCCTGCAGACATTGTAATCCTCGTTTGCAATTTAACCTGTCGCTCGACCGAGTCATGGCCGTTATTCATTAAGTATTGTTGAGAAACGCAAGTGAGTAGTCTTTATTTAGAGAGTTGCTTCAAAATCCTCTTAAGCCTTTAACATGTTCACGCTAATGCGAACAATGTACTTGGGAATAGCATTGTTAAGGTTATTCGTGCTCAAATTGGCAAATTAACACCTCTTTAAGTAGCGTCAAGGAATTCAGTCTCTCTCTTCTCCTCAAGTATTTGCATGCACACCGTGGTTCAGTTATTGTCCAAAAATTTGTGCACACCATAGCTGCTTTGTTAGCTAATGACTCCATCCATAAGATACATGCCCAGCCGCTTCGAAAATGAGACCAGTTTCATTACCAACACCTGCAAAAGTGGAAGCCAACCCTTGAAGATCACCATAACAACGCCATAATCGTAAACTCCGAGACTAGCACGCAACATTATGGAAACCTAAAAACAACTGCTTTATCATGCCACGTGGCTCCGTTACCCATTTGGCATCCGTTCGGTCTCAGCTGGGTTACTAAAACACATGACACGAAACATACAGAACGTTTTCACAAACAGTAGTCAGCGGTACGGTACATAGTGCCCTCCAAACCATGTGCTTTTATGCACTCAGGTGAGGCAATGAGAAACACGATTCAACTTTTCCCAGATTCACAGTTCATCCTCAGGTAAAAATAAGCACGAGCTGTGCATTTCACCGGTGCAGTGCCATTATCTACGGAATTGCATACATTTTTTTCCACCCTGCATTAAAACAGTCTCTGAGAGCGTAACGTACCCATTTACCTGACAAAGGAAAAAGTCACTGAAACGAGAAGTTAAAGCGGATCTTTTAACTGTTCCTCACGATTTAAAGTACAATGCGGAACTTAAAAACCCAAATGCTCTTTATGAACACTATGGCCAAGAAGGCTTACAAGTATTTCATTTCGCTCCAGGACCGTCTTGCAGTTAAGGCCAAGAGTTTAACCATTGTCAGGCCGTAAGCAGTCACGGATTACAGCCTCGAATTGCCTATTGAAGAAACATCTCTGTCTCAAGTTCATCATGTGGATTCGCTCCAGCTGCTAGTGTGAAACAGTTGATTCCTTTTGGCAAATGCAAAAGTTCAGGGTAAAGCACTTAAAACAGACGTCTTCATTTTCATCAACCAGCATGATTTGCACAAACGGAATCTAGACAAAACCTAGCTTTCAAGCCATTTTCCAAAGGGTTGTAAGTCCCTAGCTAAGGCAACAGGATTAGAGCCAAGGTGCTCTTGACCAAATTAAGGTGGTTAAAAACAGAGAGAAAGGAAGAGCTTGGCCAGGTGAGCGACTGAGCGAGTCACATGGTTCTTCAGTACCGGCTTAAGCCATAATGTTATTGGCATCACCTGGCCGTTCTTGTACCATGTGCCCGTGGTCCTGATCCGCCTGTATGCTTCTTACCTTTTCATAAACGTTTACCTGCCAGACCAGGCAGAGAGGGAGGCAATCCTGGGAGACTGGGTGAAAAAGATGATGCGGATGAAGAAAAAGTAAAAAATAACGCACGGACTTGTTTACACGCTCTGTCGAGATTGATGAATGCTCATCTTCTTCCTCGGTGGCGCAGATTTGCAGATTCACCTCAGACTTGAGCTGTTGCCAGTCGCCAATGGCCGAATGGAGTCCAAGTTCCCATATAGCCAATTTTGTCTTGGAAAGGCAAATGCAGCTCGTAGCAAGCCATCAGTTCAAGTATACCACAGGTGTACACAAGATTAATTGACGTTAAGACGGACGAGGAATGGAGACGACGAGAGGTTCAAGTGCGTTACAAAAAAAGAAAGCTGCATGCATGATGAGTTTGTGGGCTAATTTATATGATTTCAAAGGAAAATGTACATTTCTAGGTCGGCATTGTTATTTGGGCCTTGATAATCTTAAATTAAGACTAAGGCTCATCAACATCAAGTACCAAGTACATGAGCAGAGGGACTAGACTACGCTTCCACAATATGAATTATGACTGTAGTTCAGTTTCACTGCAGTTACACACCTGGTCGTTATTTTGAGGAACTGCACGACTTTTGAAAAGCGGAAGGATAAATACACCTGTCCTATCCTCTTGTTGATGAAGGTCCAAAAACTTTTCCTTTTTCTGCTTACAATGTTAAAATTGGCACATTCCACCACGTTGTTTGCGATACACTGTTTTGATCGTGATGCCAATCCAATGTCAGCAAATTGATAAACAATCAATCGGACAGGTGTACAAAACATTAATTACGCATTAATTGATATTTTGATTTAAATCAGCGACTATCCCTGAAATCCAAAAGATTTGGTCTCTCGAAGCCGTCACCCCGGGCAACCGTCACGGTGAAAGGAGATAAGGAGACAGGAGACGGCCACTGACAAGGCATACCCAAGTTCATCCAAAGGTGTAGGCGGCAAAGGCACCTTTATTGTTAGCTCTGGGCAGAGGCAGTGCATTGTTGTTAAAGAAGCTGCAAAACGGTGTGTACACACCGTGATTATAATACACTGCAAGCAAATGAAAGCTCATCTGATCGCTCCTTGTTTTCTTGCCTCTCGACGCACCTGTTGCTCTTGCTCACTCGTGATTCTTGCAAGCCATTCTTGAGGAGATGAGGATCTCAAGAGGGCCCATGGCCAATCTTGCCACTTCTTCAGCATGTCAGACAGAGGATACGTTTCAGCAGCTTTGTAGCACAGCGATGCCATTTCAAAACTTATTAGCCCACAGAAGGTGAGCGGCAACGGTTGTGTGTGTTTCCTTTCTCATGGTAAGAAACTCTGCTCTTGTGTTTAATTTTGAAAGAAGACGAGATCCCAGCCTTTGTTGACTTTTTTGAATTCAATTCGTTTTTTTTGAACGTGAGGAACTCTGGTAGACACCGGCCAAAAGTGAGGCCCCTAGTAACTGTTCGAGGTGGCAAAGTTCGCAACCCGAAACCCTTCATTGTGCACATGGCAGGTATGAGAACTTGCGGTTTGGCCCACCTGTAACTTCTTTAAGGGTGGCGAAGATTGATTCGAGAAAAAAACAAGCAATTTCCGCTTAAGTCCGCAAGCTTAAGTGTTTTTACCACATCAATCTCCATTCTTCATTGGTGGCTTAGAGCTTGTAAATTCGATTGAGAGTGGACGGACGACGAACCGAACAAGTACAATTTGCCATTTGTCATGTGGGGCATGAATCATCCCCTCCTCCGCGGCAAATGCCTGGTGATGCACTTTGTTGAA
>VRMD01001246.1:0-18044 GCA_009872375.1 Sminthurides bifidus
CGTACGAACCTCACCACATTGTCATTCAGGCAGGCCAGATAATACGAGGTAATAAGGGAGGAAATCCTCCTTGATGAATGCAAAAGAGCTGGAAAAAATCATGACTTTTTCTATCAAGCATTCCAATAAAACTTACTCAGTATCAGCTTCTGTCCCTGGGTCTTGTTCCATCGCTTGCTCATTGTTGTCAGAGTCGTCTATGAAATTGGTTTCGTCCATGTGTTCTTCTGTTATTCCAGGATCGTCTTCGGACTCAAGGCCCGGGTTGTGGGAACCCGCCTGTTGCTCCAGAAGGGCCTGAGCCTCACTGTCTGAAAGGATGATGAATCCCTTAGGATTTTGATTGTCGTCCTCGGTCGTCTCCTCTTCCTGCTCTGTCTGTTCCGGTTCTTGTTCTGGCTCAGGCTGCTCTTCCTCTGTCCCAGGCTCGGGGTGTTCTTCCTCGGTTTCGGGCTCAGGTTCCTTGGTTTGTGATTCCGCCCCTGGTGGCGGTGTCAGATCCGGAGTGCGATCATCATCCTCATCTTCATCAAAGTGGTTTGGAGTTGTCCGGCTGTGGGCTCTTGAGAGGGTGTTGGAACGTCGACGGCTGCTCCTTCCGCTCACTGCGGCGCTCTTTTTCTTGTTGTTGTTCCTATCCTCAGGCTCATCTTCATCAAGGGGTGCTTCAAAATCATCATACTCGTCGTAATCCACGTTGGATTGCAAAAGCACGTCTTCAGAAATACCGTATTTCCCATCGGTGTCACCATGGTATCCGTCTGAGCCACTAGGGCTTGGACTCTCTCCCGGTGGCGGTGGTGTGGATTTCTCAACTTTGAGCTTCTTTTTCGCACCACCACCGCCAGGGCCTTGATTGGTGGGCTGGGGTGAGAGTGAATTCTGGTCATCATCGTTGAATTCCCCGTTTGAAATTCTACGTTTAGGGTCCAAAATAGTTCCGGGACTTGTGACGACCCGGTCCCAGGATGTCAACTCGCCTTGAATGCGTGGAGCGTCCGGAATGTTTCGCAGGTGACGACCGTCAAGCTCTGCCTGATTTCTGCGATAGTATGGAGGTGTCTTTCCTTTCTGGGAATCAAAATTATAGACCGGAAATGAAACATTCCAATGGCAGATGAGAAAACAATTTTACTACATGGAGCGCAAGGTGTTCCGTTGGGAATGTTTCTCGGAGTCCCTTCGTCAAGGCAGACATAAACTTCGTATCGGATTCAAACCGAAGGAAATTTACCTCTTCATCTCAACTGCTGCCACAAAGAGAGATGCAATCATGCCGTACTAATGGCATCACATCAAGTGCCGGGTAGATCGTAAAAGGAACGATTTGAATCCTAACTAACTCCATGGTACTTGTATAGTATGGGAAAAAATTTTATGCGAGTGAACATCTATAATATACGACAGAGACGGTTCTAGCTGAGATGAACTTTGCCTTTGATAAGCGTAGTTTTGTAGGATGAGAAACAGGGAAAAAGTTGCATTTAAAAGATTGCCGTTCCTGGGAAAGGCTCAGGAGAGATTGCATATGACATCGGGTGAAAGGAAACGAGGTCAAAAGAGTGGGATAATGTTTTCGTAATCGGTATCCATAAATAAGATAAGACGACACGTTGAGCCCGGAGGAAAAAAAAGCTGCTTATGGTAACGGAGGACTGGGGACAGGGAGAGCGAAGCCGAGCCGTACCAAGAAAAATGTAGTGTGAATCTATTAGAAAAATACGACGAGGTGGGGGAGAAGGGCTGTTGCCCCTGGTGATGTGATGCAAAGGAAAGCAGGATTTCGCACAATAAGCCAACATCCAATGTTTGATGGAAAAATCACATGATGAAAGCTGCCAAGGCTCCAAGCGAGCGGAGCCGTGCGCGGTTAGTACAGAGGGAAATGGATGTTTGGATGCATGGTTCAAGAGAATATGGGAAAAACAATAGTTGTTGAGAGTGTGCGAGAAATTGACAAAATGTTGTTTTACCACGTCAGGAATTGTTTCACTCGCACCAGCCTTGAGAAGAAAATTGTAGGTTGAGTTTTCCTTAGTTGCATAGTGGAGTGGAGTGCGTCCCTCATTGTCTTGATCGTTGAGGAGCTGATTTGGGAATTCATACAGATACCATTCCACGACTGGTCGATGTGCCAATCCAGCAGCCTATAAAGAATGCATAAGGAGTTAATGGCAAGCTACGTGGAAAACGGAAGGAAGGACAAGAGAGATTCTCGAGTGTCTATAAAGAAACCATGCTGTCTTTCCTCTCTGTCTTTAGCTACTTTCTCGGCACAACTTTGACCAAAGGAGCTAATAAGAAGGCTGCTGTAGCAGCTCAACTTTGAGTAACCTGCTCCTCAAAAGTCCCTCCAGAAAACAAGAGTCAACCTGTACGCGGAGAAAGTAGGTGAAAGTTATTTTTGAGAAATGTGTGTGAGAAAGTGTGTGGGCGAGCTGCTGTGTTTCAAGGCATTTTCAGATTCGTTCACATCCGCAAAATAGACAAGGAGCAACAGCGACCTCGAGTCATCAGTTCCTCCATGACTCTGTAACTAGCTGAATCGGCTGAGGAAAAAACCACCACGTGAGGGTTTTGTTACTCAGTCGAGAATTGATGACAGGTTTTCTTTTGTAGCTAACGTTTCTTTCCATCGGTTAAATGTCAAGTTCCTCCATGACTTTGTAACTAGCTGAATCGGCTGAGGAAAAAACCACCACGTGAGGGTTTTGTTACTCAGTCGAGAATTGATGACAGGTTTTCTTTTGTAGCTAACGTTTCTTTCCATCGGTTAAATGTCCGGGCAAGATAGCCCCCTGATGGCCACACAAAGTCTTACCTTCAAGTACCTGCACTACAAGATACGAATGCGAATGCGGCAATCTTTCGTTCCTTCAGTTTCAACTGTTCAGTTTTAGCCAGGAGCTCCGGCTAACTATGAGTCATGAGAGAGGAAGTATTTTCGCGGAATTGGATGAGGAGTGTGCTCTCATTTTCTCCGGAATTATGGCGTGTGTATTTACTAATGAAAACACGACAATGATGCATACTTTACAAGTCTGAAGAAGCTATAAGATAGCCGTTGCTGCTGGTGAAGAGAGAGGTTATCGATTTTCGATAATGTACCTTATAAATGCTGCATATGTCATGGCGTATGTGTGTAAGTTAGAGGAGGAGGAGTAGTAGTAGGAGGAGGGGTAATGAAAAATACAGACAGTCACTGAATCGTAACATGTTAACGACAGCCTGACAATTTCTAACCTACCAGGGATTTCCTCTGACCCTCGCCCTCCTTTTTGAACATGACTCTTCTACACGGCTCATTTAGTTTCATTCAATTTGCAAGTTCAAGTCAAAGGTCCTACCTTATGGAAGGCTGTTAACCCATGGGCGTCTTTGGCAGTAAAAACTTCTGGAATGTCCGTCTATGGATCGCAAGTCCTGCGAATTAAAGTTAGACTTGCAAAAAACTGACGCGCCAGCCACTTTTATCCCTTTTTACCAAAAGCGAAAAACAGGGAATACATACAAAATTGGCGAATTTCACACATGATTTAATTAACTCACTTTGATGGTTTCTACGTCGTTGTTGATGGCTGCGGTGTGAATGGACTTGATACGAGCTAGGAGATGTGGGACGTTGGAGAGAAATCTTTTCACCTTAGGATTATTTGTCGTTTCTGCATAAATCCCATCATATTCAATGTTACATAATTCATCAATGTTGGAAATCCCATTGGAAAGGATTTGAGCAACTAGTAGCTATAACTCGTTTATGGATTTGATTTCATTCTGAGAACGTGATGAAAATCCCATGAAAAAAACTCTAAGAAGGCTCACTCACCTAGCAGCAGTTTATCGCCGTTTCCAGACCATACGATTTTCTCCAATTTGGCTACGTCGCGCTCATGAATCCAAATTCTGATCTGAGCACGGGTTATTGTGGAGCTAATGGGCTTACTTAAAGTTGGCGTGGACTCAAGCCTAGGTCTCTTGTTCCTGTTATTAGAGACGGAGCGAGGGCCCTCGATATCCAAATTTTCCGGATGATGGATATAATAAGTCGGTTTGCGCCCATGAATATCCATCGTTTCCTTGGCTCCTAATCTTATTAACTGGGAGAAGAGTTCATCCGGATCCTTGCAGACTGCAGTATAATGTAACGCTGTCCGAGCTTCCTGCAACCACAGCCACCAGCAACTTGGTTGAACAGAAGCATTTTTCTCCTACTTTTAACTGACGTCTGTCAGACTAGAGAATTCACCATCTTTCCCAACTTGAAATTATGGTTGCTTGGGTCTCTCTTCCCTAAAGTAATAATGTAATACTAATACTTGAACTACTGGTCTACGAGGGAGCGCAGACACATGGTCCTGGAGGAGAAAGTTACAGGGAGAAAAGTTGAGGGAAGAGAAAACGTATAGGAGCCAGTTGAGCGGGACGATGAAAAAGTTCCATTGCTGGCAAAATTTTCCGTCACGTTAGTGAAACAAACGTTCTGGTGAAGGAGCAAATTTTATAACTAGTCCACCGCATCAACTATTCATTCCATTAAAAATAGTCATCTCAGCTCTAAACTTGTTGGAATTAAATCATTTACGCGGCAAATCTAATCTAATGGGAGCGTTACAAAGTAGAGTCCTTCTCCTCCCTCGTTCAAAGATGTAGCCTAATCCTTCACATCACATGCTGCTAAAATCCCTTAACTCATTTCATGAATCGACTTTATCAGTTATGTGGCAAACTCCAGGCGTGTATGCCATCGTACACATGAGCAACTTTATGAGCAACCGCGCCAACAGCGTCCTGAGACAATGCCTCTAAGCATTAGTGCCGGATTACTAAATTACGGAAGGCAATGAGGTGAAAAGTGGAACGCGGAAGATACTTACGTTGTCTTTGAGCTGAAGCACTTCTGGATACTTTTTACCCAGCCAGTCGATTATGGACTTGTGATTGTACAGCACAGCTTTGTGCAAGAGTCCTCTACCCACAGCATCTTTTCCGGTAGCCAGCTTCCGCTTATCCAGCAACGCTTGAAGTTCCCGGGAACTGCCTCTGATGACTGCAATTCATACAGGCTTCCTTCATATACATACACCAATTAAAGCGCTTTTCCAGCTCAACTCGTACGCAAGCGGCTTACAGTAAGCAAGAATTTAATGCCGTTTCCGACGCTACTGTGCAAGGAGAGCAGGAGGCTCCATTTCTCTGATAACAGCATTTATATGATGTAATTGCATGATTACTTTCTAACGAGACAATAAGCGGCAAGAGGAATAGTGACGATTAACAACAAAAGCTCCTGGTGTGTAAACAGCACTCCGATTCTGGGCGTTTAGTTATACGCGCTTATCGCGAATCATTTAGAATGGGCGTTTCGGCGGCATGTCTCAAGGATTTTGGCACTGGCATTTTCACCAACCTGTTTGAAACCTGACTCATGCGAGTTTCAAGTTGAGGAGGAGGAGGTAACCCAAGTTTATAGCTCTGGAATCATCGCAGTCAGTTCAACAGACTGACGTAGGTCCAGGATGACCTGAATGCCAGGCTACGTTTGCCATTAGTAGTAATGGAATGGTGTCAGGAAGCGCGCCAGGAATCGCTCTTCTTCCAGGAAGTTAAATAGAAGCCAAGAGGACAAAACAAACTAACATGTTCAATGGCATCCAGTCAATTCCGTGACCTGATTTCCCTATGGTGAAAGCTAGCATTGATTAACCTATGAGCTCTTCCCCTGGCTTTGTTCAGGCCCTGCTCGTCTAACAACACTGAGGCAGCAACTGGGTTTAAGGGAATTGCAAAGTTGACCGTAACCAGTACAACTTATTGCAGCTTTTACACAAGATTACGGTCGTATTACATAAATGTATGGTTATGACCTGTGGAGGCACCTCCTTCCACAGTTGTATGCAATGCTCCTCGTACAATTTAAGAGGCCGTCTCAATACCAAGTGAAGTGCGTAGTTGTTAGTGTGCTACATTTCCGAGTCAATGATAAGAATAATTACTCCATGCACATTAGCGGATAAGCAAACGTACTAATACAGTAGAATGGACATAAGGAGTAGGATGATCCTATCACGTTATCTAGCACACGTTGCCATAGATACTGGAATTTCTCTTACATCAACTGATAGGTATTTTCACGCCGCAAGGAAGAAAATATTCACCAAGCTTAATCGAAAGCAAAAGACAGGGATGAGTTGGTGGGGGTCTGTCCCTGCCTTTATCATGCCACTATGCATGCACTGCAAGCGTTCACTGACAACGTGGCAAATGTATAATAGGATAAGCCACACTAGCTCTCATGACACAATAAACAATTATTTCGCAAATGGATCTTACCTGCGTCATGTATTAAATCCACTTTGGCCATGTATGAAGGTACCTGGAAGAGAAACATTTGTTGTAAGTGGACATGTCAGTCAACCCTATGCAACAAGTTCAAACACAATAATTATTCATTTCAAATTTTAAAGCTCTGAATGATTCCGGCTTTCTCTTTTAAAAAAATCTTGCAAGTGGCAACTTCTATTAAGGCTTGCGTCTACAATAAGCTATTTACTACAAAACAGGAGCAGAACTCTGAGCACTACACTGTCATGAATACGGAATCAAGGCTGCACAATCGTACGTTTTGAAACGTAACATACAGGAGCAAATAACCGGTTAAATAAATAAAGTGAAGTAAATTGGATTTACCGATCGGAGAGAAAGCTTTCACTTTGGGATCTGCCGTGGTTTCCGCCAGGCCAAGCAATCGGGCTCCTGAAATAGGGGAAAGATTGAGCTGAGCTCATTGACGAAAGTAATTGAAATTGAATGATAGAATGAAATATATACATGTCATTCCACTCATGAAAGCAGCTCATAATTTGTATGGGAAATTTGTTCTCAAATGTGATTTGGCAGAATATGAGCCGTGATTTACTTCTGGGTAAACGCCTATGACATGACACGAAGTGTTTGTGGTATAGTTTCATTAGTGTTTCCTTCTTGAGTCTGTAGATCCAGAGTGGCTTTTGAATGACAGAACAAAGAAAAATACGCTAAAGCCTAATGGAAACAGACCGTTTCATAGACCGGCTTTGCTTACCTTGACCATCGAGCACGACTTGTTCCAACTTTTCCACATCTCCTGCTCGGACCCATTGTCTGATGGCTACCCCGGTACCGGAAATGGCTGGAATTAAAAGATCACACCGACTGGTTTGAAACAATGGAATTACACGACAATTGTAACTGTTCACTAAACTTTTCGCAGGCAAAAAGAAAGAGAAAAGGTGACGTGCAAAAGAATGAGGAATATTTTCAGAAATGCGAATTATGACAAAGAATATTTGCACTTTTCCCTACGTCTCATGTACCTTTAGGAGGAGACGAGTGGACGTAAACGTTGTTGGTAGTTACAGCAGCCATGGTTGAGGGCAGACTGAATTGGTTGACAGAGCGTTTTTTATTATTGAGTTCGGAAGGTGAGTATTGCCGGGAGAAAGTTGAAGGCTTTGGTTTAGGAGGGCGACGAAGAGCAGGACGAGTAGTTGGCGGGTATGTAGAGTCAAGATCGATTAAGTTTTGTAGCATTATTTATTGCGTCCTAATTCCAGGAGGACGGCATTCAGCTCTGGCTAGAACTTTTGCGGACATGTAGGTCGGCGAATAGGTGGGAATCTTATTGATTTAACTATGAATTGTCTGCTGGGTGAAGCGTCGCGAAAACTGCAGCAGGCGAGTCGCGCGATGGTGTAAGACTCACTACAGTACTCTGTTTTAAAGCTGGCGATTGCGAATAGTAGCAGTGCCAACTTCGGCCAACTAGTCCTGATGGCAACTTTCTCAAGAGTTTATACGACTCCGGATATATGCTCTTCTATCAAGGTGCTCTTCCGACGAGTGTTCACCTTCCCGCCTACTGGTAACCTGCCTGATACATCGTCACACGGCGGGCAGGAGGTCCGCACTGCAACTCTCCATGTGGGTCACTGGAAGGAGTGTGAACGGACACGGGGACTTTTGAGACCGTGTTATTGATAATGTTCCGTGGAACGGACGAAACAAGAGACACACACCGGAAGATTGAGCCAGCTCAGCCACGCATCAAACGCTTTTGTACAAATTCCTCTGCAAATAAGCGAGAAACAATGGTGGATCACAAGGCCCGTGACAGCTAAGAGCAGCCGTGGCTGAGAAAACATGTTCAATCTATGAACCTGAGTGAGCAAACCACTCGTTAAAACAATGTGCAGATGATAGAAATGAGAGCAATAAAGGATAATTATGGTGACACACTGAATGCCGTTGCTTTACCCCCGGATTATTCATGCGCTGCTCCTTTCCTATGTTCGCAAGGAGGGTAAACTTTGTTGAAATGTCCGGCTTCGGGCTCGTATGCAAATCTCGTTCGGTCTTGCAACTCAAGCATTGGTGAAATAATTGTAGATCGATGCGCATCATTAAGAGAATAGATGATGGGGTAAATAAGTAACTTGCCTCCCTCCAACTTTAGTGGACAGAGAAAGCAGAAACGTAGCCGGAAGGCAGCAACACTGACAGGGTACAAGGACACCAAGGCAGGGAAAGGACCGGTGGAAAAATCAAATATGGATTTAACTCGGGCTGACTTAACACACATTGCTTGCGACTATCTTCCATTAGCCTATTTCCTTTCATAATTTTACTTATGCTAAAAGATGTTATTAGACGTAACGTAAGAGCTGCTGGTGGGCCGTCGGATGGAGAGACTGGTGTAAGTGTTTCCAAACGGAAACATAAATTAAACATGAGAAATGCATACAAACCTATTTATCAATTCGGATTTATAAGTCGTGTACACTGCCTGCTCTTAATGAAGCTACATGTCCCCATCCACGTGTCCACATCCCCGTTACCCAATCAGCAATTAGTTCCCGCGTACGTGTTGGAGCTTGGACCATCTCTCGCACAGCTCTTTTTGCCGGTTCGATGCACCCGCGCGTGTCTGTACCCTCAATATGATAAGCAAGTCGCCCGAGCTCACCTGGAACTTGAGTTGGGAGTGCAAAATAATGACATTAGAATACCAGAGTATCCACTACTCAGGGAACATGAGTGCCCCGCTGGAACCATGCAAATCATGCAGTGCAGTCACCGAACTCTGAGGAAAATTCGATACTTTTTTGCAACAGTGCAACCAAGGCTGCTTGTGTGCTTTCACCTTGCCTTTTCACATAGTACAATACCCTGTTTCATTTAATGGATGGGAGGTGATATGCCAGCCTACACCTGATTGGAAATTCAATGCTGCCAATTGGTAGAAATACATCATTAAGTGCAATAGTCCAACACAAGAACATGTTAATCCGTTCCCACACATTCCTACCGTTTTTTTACAACGGACTTCAATCATGCATATTGTAAGTGCAGGGACAGGAACTATGGCAAATCATTTCCGGTGACTATGAAAATATATTGTGCTTTGTTATGTTAGCAGGGTTCAAATACCGGATGCATCTGGTAACGTCTTCTGGTGTGCAAAGCCCGCGAGTTTTTCTTTGTTCAGTTCTCGAAGAACACACTAATAGTAAGTGCATTTCATTGCTTTTTTTTATTGCTGTCTGCCACTCTCTTCAAGCTTGGGGACGGAGGTGGGCTGGACGTGTTGCGAAAGTGTTGGTTGATGCAGTCGTTCTTTTGTGCAAAAGTATCAGCAATATGCTTTTTTCCAGGCTCATTTCACAAAATAACCGAACGTTGACCGATGAGTCAATCCCCGGTTCCATGTTAGACCCATCTTGGGAAATTCAGTTCCTGGTATCTGCTCAATGCAATAAGGTGCAAGGAAAAGGCATGCTTGCAATACATTTGTTCGTGCCAGCGGGCTGGCACGAATCCGAATTCCTGAGAAGTGTTTTCTCAACTTGTGAAGAAGTTCCACGGTACGACGTCATAAAGTTTATTACGAATTCACAAATTGGATGGAGTGTCTCGAACTTTAGCAGTCGGCAGCTAATCCAGGTGAGGGGAGAGGGGCTCGACTTTATAGGCATGCACGCGGCTCTTAAACTGATAAGCCAAATTGGCGGTAAACGCACATGGATCGTAAATCGCTTCTTGCGGATGCGCAAATGAACAGGATGGATGCTCGGGTGAAGGGAAATACAGGAAGTTGAGAAGCTTCGAGGACTCCAGATTAGTAAAAGTGCTCATTAAAACGGATGTTTTTTGAGTAATGATCTCAGTCTGGTCTTACGACACATGCCGGGAGTGAGTGCACAACTTTCCGCCTGTCAAGGACAAATGCACCTAAGGTGACTTTATGAGCTCTTGCTATTCCAAAAGTCCTCGTGACGTGAGCCAAGGTTTTGTGGCTAAACTTATTAGTTTGTATAATTTAAAATCTCTGCCTCACCTTTTTTCAACCATGGCACAAAGTCGACTTGTTGGCTCTGCCCTGAAGCTGTGCTGCAGAAAATTTTGCGAATTCAATGAAAGGAAGAGAGAACGAAAGAGAAAGAGAAGGGAACAAAATAGAAGACATGAGATGCGTCTTCCTGTATCTAACAATAATTGGCCCATTTGTTCATTGTTCTCAAAGGTTCCTCTGGCCAAAAGAAAGAATATTTACGAGAAATTGACGGAAGGCTGAAAGCATGAAATAATGAGTGGATCAAATTTTCATGCAGCCCTCCCTCTCGAGAGTCTCTCTAACATTTAGGGTTTACTACTAATCAGGGACCTACTAGACTTGAATCGTCTGTTGCGTCGTTACGGTAACTGGAGCATCAAGCTTTATTTATCAAACAGGTAAACCAAGCGAAAGTCTCCAGCATTCAATCCTTCCTGTTTTCATGATTGCCACTTATTTGGCTATTTCTCAACTCTGATCTGATCACAGGCTGGAGAATAGATAGATACAAGAGAGAATAGATTTTTGTACGTACCAACACATACTGGCATGCATGAGTGTAATGACATGCATTGCATCGGAGGAAAAGATTCCCATGCGGATTCATCATGCCTGTTCATACATACAATTTGGCGAAAAAGTCATCGACCTACTTCGCTCAGCTTGACCTTAAGTGTTATTCAAGTGTTTGATGAGCATACGGTCCGAAGAGAAATGCCAATAACTTGATAGCAAAAAGCTCGCATAAATCATCACACTTGGAGCCGGCAAAAAGGAGAAAGACAACACAAGGTGACAAGAAGTGACACATGACGGTGTTGTTCTTAGGGAAAATTGCACAAAATGTATGCACGGCTATGCTAGTTTCTAAGAAAAGCAACGGCTTTTAGTGCTCTTACGTCGGATCGAGACAAGTAAGCTGGCAGAAGTTTCTTTGATTCCGATTACCTTTTCATACATGGTATTTTGTAGGGGCTGGTTGTGAAGAAAGGAAGCCTCAAACCACCATCGTTGAAGCCGTGAGTTTTCCTCACAAAAGGTCATGTAAGCCAGATAGCAAGGAGTAAGTTGCAAACATGTGCAAACAGAGAGCTGATATTCTTAGGAAACTGTATCCGATCACGTTTTCCGTGGAAACCCATACAGAAGTAGGCAAGGCAAGTGATGAAAATCATTAGCAAGTTGATTGAAAAAGTTTTGAGACGATAATCTGATGACAAGTTCGTAATGCGATTAGTATAGCAGCGTAATCAAATCATTCATGGAAGGTACTGACTTTTGTCACAACAGCTCGTGACCATGGGTCAGGTGAGTTATGTCGAGCTCCTGTGGAAACTTTACTGCGGTTAAATAAATTATGAGTTGAATTTCAGGGAAAATCTACATGCCACGGCCTTTTTTATTGGGCTGGGTGGTGTGACAAATTAATGGACGGATTCAGCTGAAAGCTGTTAATGTATGAAGGAATTAAATGCAACTTTCCTTGCAAGATACTGACCCAAATAAGAAATGGACGCTGCGCGCTGATCACATTCCCAAACTAATGGTAAGCTGAGGAAGGCGAGATATGGTAGTTTTTTTAAAAGTTGCGAGAGCATACCTTGAGTGAAAAGTTGGTGTGCTGATTTTAATTATCTCCTTTTCGTTAAATGCCATATAGTTCAGTGTTAGACGATAAAAGGAGGATGTTGCCACTAATTCTGCTTATGTACATGCATGTTTAAGCCCCTTAAACGGCTGATACTTTTTTTTTGAAAAATTCCGTATGAAAGTTAATAGGAACAAAACCTGTGCCAATGACTTAAGCTTTGTCAAGTAGTTATGCTGTACTTAGAGAAGAATTTATTTGTCACCACGGATGGTAAATTCATGAGAGAAAACCGCAAAGACGCAGTAATGAATCGATGAATGAAATATTTGTGATCCCGTTCGTTTCTGCCACAGGGACAAGATTTGATAGCATTTTTGATTATAGGACAAGGAAAGAGCTTAATGAAATTCAGACTGTGGTTAGCCCATGAATCTGCTTAGGTAATAAGGTGGAGGTAGTGCAGGGTATTTGCGTGAATGAATTTAAAGGCGAGTCATCGGCACAAGGCTGAAGGGGGATTGAGGAGTCAGTGAAGCGTTGCGAATAAGGATAGTGATTTGCGCTGGAATAAAATTCGAGACGTGTCGTGGCTGTTTTTGTCGTGTTCTTGTTTTCTACACCTTGTTCTTTGACCGTTGGATTTGATGGGTGAATGAATGCGAAAAGAGGGATATAAAATGGCATCAGCACCTGTCTCGCGGAAAATCTGCAAAGATGTTCAGTCTGTACATGAAAACAAGGCTGGGTAGGACGTCTACAGGAAACTGTTAAGTTGGCAACGGGTACGGATGGAGAATTCATGTTTGGCGAGTTAAGATAATCGCAGGCACGAGATGAAGACGAGGGGCGTGTATGAGAAGGGCGGCAGCTGCGGCGTGCAATACGGTGGAATAACAACACCCGGCCAGAGAGTGTGTGTACTATGTGGGAGAGTGAAGGAAATTGTTGATGATCGTGAGCAGTTCGCGGCAGGATGTTGTCGGATTAAGAAAGAAAGATAAGGATTAGGGTATGCGAAAATAGAGATGCGGAACAGGTAGATTGGCTCAAGCTCATACTTGCCTGGTAAGAAAGGGACGATAAAGTACAGGTTACCGAGAGTTGTGGCCGTTTATTAATTCGCGGATTGATATTGCAGACGTGTGTGTATACATTGAATACGTTGGGGAATATTTGTTGCAGAAGAATCTCATATTTTATCACATTTAAAGACTAGAGATTTGACAGATGAATCAAGGTGTGTTGCACACATGGCTAATACACCGTATACATGGTAAACTTGTGCCTCCCCGACTAAACAGGGAGACATGACTGGCTTGATCCTTGAGTAGTCCGTCAACCCGGTTTGCAGCCGAGATTTATGGCTACCTTTTTTTTTAAATCTCTTTTGCTGAGAATAAAGAAGGATGTATAGAATCAGATTACGTGGTCATCTGTTCATCTGTTCCAAAGATTTAGTGGAGGATGTTGTAACCCTTTTGGATTTTGAATCATTTGCTCATCAGATTATGGCAGCTCCAGGGAAGAGCTTAATGGAATAATGCGACTACGTTGAAACTAAACGATGAGCTCCTGGCTGGCATTCAAGAACGACACACACACTACTAGAGAGCCTTTGCGCTTTGTTCCGGGCTTCACTCTAGTCTCTTGGGCGTACGTCCGGATACGGTTCAACCCGGGCCGGAAGAATTCCACCGAATGTCGGGGTGAAAGAATTTTACAGGTGAACGGATCCGTCATCATTTACTCCAGCAGGAAGGACGTAGCCATGTTCCCTTTACCCTTGACGTTGATAACTCCTCGGCTTTCCAGCTTGTAGCCACGGGGCTGAAACACACAGAGTCGGGAATATTTCCGATTAAAATCCGATTCGGTAGCGACCGTTTATAAAACTTTACCTACAGAATCAAGTCAAAGTGCCCTTTTAACTTTTCGGATTGTAAATATTGGAGCACGTTTTAAAAAATAGTCAAAGTGTCTAATGGATGGAAGCAATTCCTTGAATGGGCAAGAAAAAAAGGGTCGCGATAGGTGTTTACAGGAGTTTTTTTAACCCTTTGGAGGAACTGGTTTGACAAAGTGGATCTAAAAGAAAATCCTTTCGTTACAGCTGAGAGAGGTAGAGAAAGAGGGAGAAGTGCCCAGTGACTGTATGAAGGTTTAAGAATGGATTTATTTAAAAGATGTGAGCTAAAGTTTGGATTTACTGTTACATTATGCTAATGTGCAAGTTTTCAAGTAGGATATGCGATGATGTTGCTGCCGGGGAAACCGGGTGCGGATCCTGTGAGTTGCAGCCAGCGCATCTCATCTAAAGATTACACATTGCCTGGGTGGGAATAGATGGTTGTCAGAGGTATGAAGGATGAACTACGAGGAGTCCGTTACAAAGATTTAAGTGAAATATGACTTGAATTTGTAGCAACAAGGAACTGTTTTGAATTTGATGAAATTATGATGATCGGAGAGCGATGGGATGGCAAGATAAGGCTGGGCTATTTGATATATGCAGATGATAGATACATGAACGGATAATGATGATGAGAATATGATGCTCATTCATGAAACCGTGATGATAAAAATGATCACGGTTGCCAAGATTGAATCCACGAGGAACGCAAGCCCAGATCCGAAACAGTATGCTCCTTTATCTCGGTAGGCTTACAGAAAACGAGTTAAGTACCGTGGCAATGCTGCCAGTGACGCGGCCACGAAATGGCACAAAAATATAAGGGATTATTACTACATCACTGCACATAACTTGTACACCATGATTAACCAATACATGTACTTACCTCCAAGACGTTTCGAAGCTCTTGAGTGACTTGGATGTGTTGGAGCGGACAGGTTGTGTCCATACGACTGGCCACGTTCACAGCATTACCCCAGATATCATACTGCGGCTTGCTGGCTCCTATCACCCCTGCGACCACTGGGCCAATATTCATTCCGATCCTTATTTTAAAATTATTGAAGCTGTGTTCGTTTATCGATGCCAACTGAGATCGAATGCGCAGGGCGTAATTTGCCAAGGCTGTGACGTGGCTGAAGTTTACCGTGTCTCGCGTGGATTTCGTTAAACCTGTGAGAGCAAATCAATACACGTATATAAGAGATCACCAGAGCCAAAAGACGGAAGCGAATAATAAGCCTCGAGGAAAAAAATCACTCGGCAAGCGCTGGGTTTAGATAGTCTGGTCAATCAAACTAAGAGGCTCGATAACATTCCGCCCAACTGTGATCAGTCTTCGTGCCTCCTGCCTTCTCCGCCTTTTCTCATAAACTGCCACTGCCCAGGAAGATGCCCGATCTGTCTTTGCTCAAGCACCAGGAGCGGTAAAAAATGGATACAGGCGCCGCCAAAAATACCTAGGGTACTTTAAATCTCCTCGCCAAGGTCTGAGCAAAGAGATTCTGCTGACAGGCAAGTGCTCATAATGGGATTTCGCTACGTGCGGCTCAGAGCTTTCAGCTGTCAACACAATCGTTTTCAAAAATCATGACTTATGCTAAAAGCAACAGCTACAAATTACTGGAAATCTTTCAAAGACGTAAACAAAATATGCCCATTTTCTTCTCCATACGAGAACAAGTGGTGTGCCACCACATTCTTCCTCACAAATATGTGTGCTAAGTGCTAACGGACTGGAAAATCCAGCCTTGGGTGGCAACTGAGCGAACATGAGCACGCAGTTATTATCGTTTACGCTAGCAATTCGCGAAATGTCCCTGAGTCAGCAAGCATTGGCAGTGATAAAGCAAAGAGAGACGTCGGAAGCAATATTGCAGCGCATAAAAAACTGGCATTAAGGGATCGCCGAGGATGAACTCTTTTTACTGGCACGCAGCTGAACTGCGGCAAGATACTGTAGTCCCAGAATATTTGTTTGATTTAGTGCAAAGTTCTTAAAATCTGCATAATTCCCGCCCGGAGACTCCATGCACTGATCTTCCATTTCAAGATTAATAGGATTTTCTCACTCGGTGCGACGTCCTTCCGTCCTCCCCATACAGTTTACTTGTGAGAGCGGATGCGGCAAAAAGAAAGAAAGTATCTGATGGCATAAGGTTATGGCTGTAAAAGAGGAACGTGATACTTTGATAAAATTGAATCAGCTTGAGAAAGACTGTGAGAGATGGAGGGAGAAAGACGTGACAAAGCGAATGCGGGAAAATTGTGCACACTTTCTGCATCCACGCACAAGGACAGAGAGACACACCTCTGATGCAAAGTAAACATCAAGCTAGTTATCACACTCAAGGAATTAGCCGGCAGACATCTGAATTCATGGAGGTGTGAGTGTTTTCAAAAATTCGCTAGTTTTTTAAAAGAGTCACTTGAATATTACAGTCGTTCAAGGTATAAATGACCGGGTCGCATGCACATGTGTGGGGAATTTCCTCATCCTGAAATAAATGGGGACTGATCGAGGTTGGAAGAAAAGGGAGAAAAATGAAGCGGGAGTAAAAAAAATGCAAATAGGAGCTTTGATTGGGCAAGATTTATGCGGTGAATAGACTGGTTTGACGCACCAGCTATATCTGGGCCATACGGTCGATCAGGCAGGAATTACAATGGAAGCCATTTTACGAAATAGTAGATGGGTAAACTTCTTCCATGTAAACATGAGAGAAACGAATTTGCAATTTTGTAAAGTGCAACCATCGCATTATGGTCCATACTTGCTCAAGTAAACTGAGGACAAATGACAGTGAGCACTGGGTCGCGGAACTGTGATTGAGAAAACTTGCTTAGAAGAAGAGGGAATGCACAAGTCCTTCGGGGGAAGTGAGAAGGGACTGGGATACTCATTCCCTGAGCTGGTGAACAAGTGACAGAGTCGGCGAAACTGAAATGACTTGCACACTCACCATCAAATGTCAGAACCAAAGGTCACAAAGAAGGAAGTTGTTGAAATGCGAAGATGCTGTGAGAACAACAAAGTGCTGGAATTGAAAGAGAGAGCTTGCTCAACTCAGTCTGGCTGTAGCTTACACGTAGATTTCCAGAAGAGGGGAAAATTACAACTCATTGGGCAGGTCGAACTGGGTGACTCCGGGTGAAAGTTATGGGTTAGCATGCCTCTGCAAGTTTCTCGTGTTGAGGCTGCGAAGAAACTTTGACAAAAGAATGGAAACTGAATAGACCAAGACTCGAAACCGGAGTGTGGAGACTCATTCGGGAGAAGGGGAATATCTACAACTGCTTTCTGAGAATCCAGAAGAATTTTTCCTCATCTTTATTTTCAAATGCTGTGCTATTCTGTTTCCGAAGTTATGGCAACAACTTGCTAGAGACTCACTCTTCTTTAGAACAATCGCAGGAAGGGAAATTGGCTAGAAAAAACACCTTATGTCATTCATACGTGTTGCCAGAAACATACGTTCTTCACTCTCCTCCAATAATGTTTAGTAACTTCTCTATCTTCACTGGTACAGTTATAGAAAATGTAAATTGTCCTGCCATGAGCCAGAGTAGTCCGGTCAGCCACTGGAAAGTTCTGGCGCGAAAGCAATTTCGGTTCCAGAATTTTCGCAATCTGGCACAACAGGTAGGGCTGGTGCATACGTGCAGGGAAGTTGCATAAGCGCACCATGCTTGAGTGATTTCAAGGACTAACGAGTTTTCTCTCGTATGAAAGGAGATCTGTTCAGTAAAAAAATCAAACACGGAGCCTTATGCAAGTAAAGATTAAAAAAGTAGTTAGCTTGACGGTCTTGCAAAGGAGAAAGAATAGCTGGCATAACGATTACGAAGAAGCCTTCTTTACTGGAACAAAGTGCAAGTTTGATGCTAGTTAGTTTGATTGCGAATCTGTGCCACAGTAACAAGCTCTTGATCGTTAAGAGTATAGAGTTGCAAGAACAAGAAATAATAATTAGAAGGCTTTTAATAAGGAAGACAGCGAGGAGGAAACTCGGAAAGAAGACGTCCCTGCCTGCCTGGCTAAGAGACAGAGAGAGAAATCAAAAGATGAGGAAAAAATAAGAGATTTCGCATGGAAATTGCATTTGGCAAAGGAAAGACAATAATGCTGTTGTGGCAAGAGAATGGAAATGTTCGAGCTGGGGAGAAATCCACGT
>VRMD01001247.1:0-18038 GCA_009872375.1 Sminthurides bifidus
AGCGCACTTGAAATGCTTTGCTCAAACGCATCAGGCTGCTCGCCGGCAGGCTTGATAATCTTGGTAGATCCCAACATGGTTTCCTAAAATGATAAACTGTATTAGCCCTGATTGTATATTACACATAAAAATGTACAGGAGGTAAGAAAGGCCAAAAACACATGAAACAGCTCAAACTGTTGCTCGTTCAGTTCCAGAACGCCATTGAAAACTTTTTGTAACACAGGATCATTGCCCAAAGTTCAATCCGATAACACAACTAACACTTTAATAGCAATCTAGCTGATTTAATTCCATAATAGTAATTTGAATGACGGTCTCACACTAACAATGCACAGTTTGCACTTCAAGGGTAGAATGTGTCGAATGTTTTACAGCAGGTAGAACTTACCAAAATTTTACAACTAATAGATTTCAAGAATCAGTTGCAATTTTAATTTCAAAAAGGCTTACTTTTTCCGATACAGATGCCGATTTAGTGTTCCCAACACCGCTATGGAGATGAAGCGAGAGCCAAAGGTAGTCTGACTTGATCAACCATGCCACCGCGATAGACGGAACAAATGACTAGGCTTTAGCAAGTTTAAGCATAGAAAAGGTTGCACGTTGTTTTCCTTCTCATCATGCTTCACGAAAGATGGCACCAGAATGCAAAGGCAGTTTGTTGAGATGGTTTAGTTGATATAGTGTTTAATTTTAGGCATAGGTCTATAGGTTTAGTACATACATACACAGCTACACGCAGGCAGGCGGCAGAATGCCGAGGGCCTAAAAGATGTCAGTCAAGTGACAAGCTCCATCCTCCCGATCTTCAATTTTCTTCGACATCTGGAAGGAAGAATTCTGGTCGGGAAGGAATGACCTAACATGAGTAAATTTTTACGTGCATTCTTTCGGTAATCTGAACTAGAAATGCAGGAGTTGTATCCGCAGTGATAATAAAGTATGTGGCTCCGATTAAAGGTCAACAATATATGCCACAATGCTATATTGCGTTGATGTGTTCTTAAGATTTGGCACCAGATTGAAATCAAAACCTGCTCGTCATGTCTCAGTTCATGGGCCAACGATAGATTTTTTTTGGGGGAAGTAACAGCATGTATATTACGTTGAAGAAGCTTTAGCTGATGAAATATACACAAAACCATGGTTTTTTAGAGACGGCATATCCCTGCAATCTTAATGGTAATTTCAACTGTCAACGGTAGATTTTCATGTTCAAGAATAACCAGTAAGAGTTACGATACGATGGGAAAAAGATAACATATTATAACCAAGAACCGACTGGTAGTCCTGTCCTGTCACTAAGAAGAATTCAGAAGATGATGACAGAAGCATAAATGAGGTTGAATTTAAAGGTAATCCCCTGCTGCAAATTTTAGCACACAGCAGAAAGCAGAACTCATTTGAAAACCTGTGTCACGGAATATGCTAAATGCAGGTGAATTAATCTGAGGAGGATTTGGTAGAGGCTGCTGGTCGTCATTAATAAATTGTACGGCAGACGGGCAGACTTTAGATTGAACTGCCGATGGAATGCATATGCATATCCGAGGGAGTCAGCTGACAGCGTTATACATCGTACTACCCTGACAGCACGGAAAGAATGTGACATCGTGACATGTGACATCAATATATCAAGTCTCATTATTCAGTGAGTCATTAATTGGTCGTTGGTGGTAAAAAGTTCTTCCTGAATTGCGCTCACCTCTGCACATGCACATGCAAAATCTATACAGGCCGTAGTTGAAACAATCCAATCCACAACAATCCCTTTTACCTGGTACCAGTAACAATTTGCGATAGCTATCGCCTATCATATACACGAGGGTCGCGTGACTAAAAATCTGCTATTATTTGCTAGTGCTATAATTTAAACCCAGTGAAACCGTATCTAATCAGGTGTTACAATCAAGCAATTTAGTTAATGAATTCCCAACGAATGTCAATTGCTAATTAATCGGTGAATTTCGCTTAACTCGATCGGCTCTTTAGTGTTTCATAGCAGGTACACATTACTACTAATAGAAATTGTCTAACCCATAATTACTGTGTACTCCTAGCTCTACCTCCTACCCCCAACAGCTTCTGACAGTGCAGTGTGAGGAGGTTTTAATCGCTAGTGACTAATCCTTAATGCAATACAGAATTTGAATTTTGTTTTTGTCAACATAGGTTTGTGTAGTCCAAGCCCCACAACAACTGACCTGTTGAAAATGCAAAACGTCATTACGGCCAACACGAATGAAAGCGGAAGAAATGTGCTTCTGCTTCATGACAATTCATTTTCCAGTCCTGAAGTGGAGTCGATAGAAGAACACAAGGCAGCAGTGCGTACATTATCCCTGGCTGAACTGCATCCATATCAGGATGAAAAAGTACAAATGGTGAAGCTAGCGTTAGCAGATTTGAAAACAAACCTGGATAAAGAAACTAGCCTTCTGGCGTATATACTGGAAAAGGTTCTAGTCCCTAATGGTTTGCTAGTTATTACTTGGAAGAATGGCAGTCAAGAGGAAAAGTCAAACCTTGAGAAGCAGCTTTTCTTTTCCGGTTATGTTTCTATTAAATCGGAGCTTAACAATGTCACAGCTAAAAAGAGTGAATTTGAAGTAAGTATGCCGATAGTTGGTTATAGGTTTTTGAACTTCGACGTTTTTGGAGTGGCTAAAACTTTGTGACGTGACGTATTCAATAGGTGGGAGAAGCTGTAAAATTGTCACTACAGGGGACTCTCTCAGGGCCGAAACAAGCCTGGAAAGTTTCAGCAAACGATGACGATGACTTGATAGATGATGAAGCACTTTTGGATGAGGATGACTTAAAGAAACCCGATCCAGCGTCGCTCAAAGGTAAGGTTTACAACGAAATGTTTAAATGATGCAGTGCTGTTCATGTTTTTACATGTATTGCGTTGAAAGTGAAGTCGACTTTTTGAACAGTTGCTGTAATTTTAAATTCATTTAGTTTGTGGAACAACTGGGAAGCGGAAGGCCTGCAAAGATTGCTCATGTGGTTTAGCAGAAGAATTAGCTAATGAAGATGTTAAACACCAGAACCCTCCAGCAAAATCATCTTGTGGTAGTGTAAGTGCTTTTGTAACAACTATGATGAAGGTTTTATTAATCGTCAGTTTAGTCTGTTTGACAAACGTTTAGCTGTTATGATTTTGCAGTGTTACCTTGGGGACGCATTCAGATGTGCAACCTGCCCTTATCTGGGAATGCCAGCTTTTAAACCGGGACAGAAAGTCAAACTTTCGGATGCTATGATGGAGCCTGATGCATAACGGCGCATTGATCCAACTGTCTGTATGAGATTGCTGTTGTGATTGCAAATTAAGATTACGACTTATGCTAAAAATGTTGTTTTCATTTATTACTTGTTAGGTTACGTGAAACTCTTATCCTTGCAGATTCGAGTATCAAACCGTTTGAGTTAGGTCGAGTTAGTAACTGCACATAAATGTTCTTATAACTTCTTGACGAACTAAAGGCGACAGTAAAACTGAGTAAGTTACAGGGTACAATAAGATTTAGGAGGCAATTGCGGATGATTATTTTTACGAAGGTAATTTTCCTCTAATACATGTGATTCGCTCAGATAAAAATTTCGTAGCAAGGGAAACGCAAGGATTATTAATACTAATAATCAGTGAAGTGCAAACTTTTAGTAACAAGACAGCTAGAAGGGACAACTCTAGCCACTTTCTAGGGTAATGAGGTCGAAAGGATCAGATGACGATTAAGCTTAGCAATCCAAGAAATTGGCTGCCATCAAAAGTTCCAAAGCTATTTCTGGGGCAATGGGAAATTCAGGTATTTCCGTAGAGCTGTTCTTGAATCTCACCGTGTAGGTAAAAAACATGCATACTTTTTGCAGAACATGAGACCTGAATGACCGCGAAAAAATCAAGCAAACAAAATTAAATATCTGAATCAGATAGTGCTGATGACATTAAATCTTCGTAGGACCAAAATCTAGCGTGTTACTGTACAGCAAAACAAGCACTCACGGAATTTCCCTGAAGTTAACCTCGTTTGTCTCGTTTTCTGCGAACTGACCCGGTCCGCTCAGCATGGCTTTGATAGTCCCGGAAGTCAACGCGTGTTCCCTTTTCACTATGAACTCATGTCCATCTGACGAAATTAGCTTCACGTACATAGCATCCGGACCTTCACAGCCACCGTACAACTTACTCAGATCTTCTGTGTCCTACAAAAAGCATAAGTTACTTGAAGACATGGCCAAAACACTACAAGCATAAAAACTATCCATGCTAAAAGATACCTTATCGCCTTCCATCGGCACGTCGGAATCGTTTGAATTGGACATCGTGAAGAAGTAAAGAGCTAGGCAAAACTCTGCTGATGGTCGGGTCCAGAAAATTGAAAGATACGAAACAATTAAAATCAGTTGGCGCATCATCACACAATGATTATCAATGTATGCTACTTATAAAAGGTCTTCTACAGTGACTAGAAACTACTGACATTCACGTAGTGTATTAAATATTAGCATCATTTCAATGCAGTTGACTTACCACTTCACGACTTGCAGTAAACAGAATGGCAGTACGCGATCGTCTCAAAACTGTAAGGAGCGGTTAACTATCGAAGGCAGGATATTCGGCTTTGGAGCTAGCACATTATGTCTAAACGAGTAAAATCAATAAGATGGATAATCAAATGTAAGAATAGCTTACACAAATCTGTAATAGTCACATAACAGTACGTTTAAGAAAAAGAGCCAAACTTACTTGCAGTTAAAAATCACAAATTCCAAGAAGACTTCAATAGAAACGGCTGGTGCATTTAAACAATTTCGGAGTTCCAAACACTTCTAGCAAGAACTCAACATTCTTTCGCTCTCTAAAGCTCTTATCACTAATAACCTGCTTCAACTTATTAGTTAATTCCGATTCCTGGTAAGAGATAGAAACAGAATTCTTATTTAACATTAAAATGCGAAGCGGAATGTCCTTCGAATGTTTGAAAAGAATCCTTCCTGACAGCACGTCATCAAACTTTATTCCTTTAGCCCAATTTAGGCTATAAGCGCTCGAACATAGCAGGATGAGATGACATACATATATACTAGTGAAGCAAAAAATTAACTCACAAATTCTTATGCAGTGGAGCACTAGCAGGAAGATCGTATAAATCGCAGATTCAGATTCATGGGCTGTCGCTAAGGAACGTTTGAGCGAGCCATTTCTTCAACACAAGGGAGGGAGAGGGTTGAGAGGGTTATGCTCCGGCAAATTGAAAGTCTCAAAAATGTGCATCTTACATACTACTGCCTTTTATATATGTACATATGTATAGAATCCAATCGGCGAAGTCTGTCCAGCGCAAAACCTGTCGGGCATGGCGTAGTAGACTTTTACACACGGCTCAATGATTCATTCAAGAAGCACATTTATTATTAACAAAATATTCGCGCGTTGCTAAAATTTACAATTAATTGTCTTAATGGTCGGTCTTTGGTCCTCGGCTCGGCACCTCTAACTCGGAAGACTCGACACTTTTTGTGAATTTGTCAGTTTTAAGCAAGGTTTGAGAGAGCAATAGAATTCTCCATTGTGAGTTCAGTATCGACCAGAAGTAGTGCAGTAGTAATTTGCAGCATATCCTGACCTGACCTGACCAGCTCATTTTATCGTGAAGTATTGGTGCTAATTAAGAATGACCAAGTAAGGCGGTGTAAAACGTGCTAACTAGGCTCATCCATGTTGATTATGACTTTACTGAAGATTTATGATTTTTGTTTGTTTCAGGGCACGAGTAGCGTTGGGAGAAGTTACAGTTCACAACATTCGTCAGTTGAAACGGCTGAACACAGTTGTTTTCCCAGTATCCTATAACGATAAGTTTTATAAAGACGTTCTCCAGGCAGGAGAGCTAGCTAGACTTGGTGAGTAGTGAATAGTAGTAAGTTCACATTTTTTTTTGGTGTGGTCACGTTATATTGTCTCTTCGCTGTCAATTTAAATATTTGTCTCAAATTTTCCAGCGTATTATAATGACGTGGTGGTCGGGGCTGTATGCTGTCGCGTTGACTCGACAAATGGGAAAAGAGAATTGTATATCATGACTTTAGGATGTCTGGCCCCGTATCGTCGATTAGGAATTGGAACTATGATGTTGAGGCATGTGCTAGACTACGTGGAAAAGGATGGAAATTTTGACTCAGTTTTTCTGTAAGTAAATTTTTACTTGATCGATTTCTGAGAATTGCGCTACAGCTTGACACATCTTGTATTAATCGCCGTGTCCAATCATGATGTCTTTTTTAGGCATGTTCAAGTCAACAATGACAGTGCTATTTCCTTCTACCAACGCTTCGGTTTCAATATCGTGGAAACAAAACCGGCTTATTACAAGCGGATCGAGCCGGCGGACGCTCATGTACTTCGTAAGGATTTGCGAGGAAGTATTAGTCCGGTGTAGTGGATCGAAAATATTTAAGAGCTGTGCTAATTTGAGACGAGATACTGAATACTAAAGCGCGTGATCAATGCTGCATGTAATAGCTTCTCTCATCGTCTGCGTGAATGTGTATATTAACTTTCAGCCGTGTTTTCTGCCAACAACCAATTGTAAAAGCCTATTTCTGATCCGGAACCTACAGCGTAGCTATAAGATTATACTAAAACTAAACGAGAATTAATTGGTTCAGATGTGTTCATGTTTATTATAGATAGCTTTCATCCCGCAAGACAGTACTTGAAATTGAAAGGAAAGGCGTATGAATTCCAGCATAATTAGTAGCAGTAGCACAAATCTGCGCGGCATTGGTAATAATTGTATCGATTCCAGTAGCACACGGCAGAGCAGTCAACATCGTTGTATCCTCCACAGTAGCCGTTGACACCGAAAACTATTAGCCAAAGAAGTACTTTTTTCTCATGCCAAGAAATTGTAGATCGAAAAATAATTCCAGTTCACTTTCAAACTTACTCTGCCTGCTCATCCGTTGGACTGCCGATTGGCTAGGTAAACCAAATAGAATTAGAACCTGGAGATAGCCTAACTTGATTAGTCAACAGTCATAAAAATAAAATTCAAATGTGAACAGGACTCCTAACTGAATAGGGAAACTTGCCATGAAAAGACTTGGAAGGAATCCGGAAAATGGTGAGCTCATAGTTGGTATGAGTATAGTACTTAAAAACGTCAGCCACGAGTTTGAAAAAGAAGTGGTAGAAGAAAGAAGATTTGGAGAGCAGAGGTTTCCGGAATGAGACGTCTTAACACCAGCAGGTATGCAGCTTCAATGGTGATTAAAATAAAGCTGAAAACAGGGAAAATTGTATGAGATTATATAGTGCGGTGAATTCAACCATTGGAGTATTTTAAGATAAATCAGGAATCTTGACTTTGATGAAAACTATGTTAACGCAAATCAACCTTGTTTCAACCTTGTGTAGCAGACTTTTACTCACAAAAATCAAGTCACTCTGAAAATTCTCGGAAGTAATCGGTCATTGCAAGATTGCAAACTCAGAGGCGGCAGTTCAGTATTAGCAAACAGGAGCGTCCAAAAGACTCATGGCTTCATGACCTCCTTACAAACAATGTCTTTGAAATTCGCCAGGTGTTCGAGAACAAGGATACTGATTTTGGGTCATCTGCAAGGCAAGCATGTGGTTGTGGTTAGAGATAATGGCATTCTCATCTTTGAAATTGCTCATATCGATTGATCTGACCGAGTAGCGAAAAACCACAGGCAAGGGCAGAGTAAACATAACCTCGGTTAGAGCTACTTAAGATTGAAATTGTGCACTAACCCTGTAATGACTTGGTTTACCGGAAGCACAGACTGCACGTACGTATGCCTTGTTGTACTGAAGGTAGTCAAAAACGCCGGGTTGCTCAGGGACATACATGAAGTTAAGCTAAATTGGGAGACAGGTAGCGGGATTAGAAGACAAGCAAAATCAAAAAGACTACAGTGAAGACAAGTTTTTGGTGATCAATGCAGTATGTCATTATCGGAAAGCAGTGCAATAGCTTAACTAACAGAAAAGGAGTTTACAAGAGAAGTAATAGATAACTATCACTTGCGATTAAGTAGATGGATCGCGTATCTCCAACTTCCTATACATATGTGTAATGTGATAGACTAAAATCATGTCTCATAGTATTTTTTAACGATTGTAACAAGTTTTCTACTCATCCATTATGGAGGGGCCAATTAATGTGCATTCAATGGTCAAACTTTTTTGCACGTACTCTCCTCGATTTTGCGTTGAAACTTTAAATTCGAAATGCCTCAGCTCACGAACTGACATTGGTATCCGTAGTTCTCAAAGAGGAGGTGGATTGAGGGCTTATGAGTTTCCCAAAATTTGGAGGATTTGAGAAAATGAAGCAGAAAGTGTGGCATAGAGTAAGAGAGGGTTTGTAGATTAGAAGAACAGAGCTGGAATTTGGGATAAAAATATAAATATATTGAGGGCTAGTCAATTCAGCGAGCTTATTTTATAGCACGCTATGGTGAAAGTGCACGAGTTTTAATGTCGGAAGCATGAGAATAAGGGTGGAAGAAAATTGACAATGAGATAGAGTTACATGTCGAAAGTAAGCTGAGAAAGTAGAAAGGTTGTGGTATAATGGATTTTTTCCCTTGGAAGCATGTTGCGATGGCAGACTACCGTGAGAACGGAAGATAACTTCGGTTTACTGGAGAGAGAGTGGATTGGAGGGTGCAAGCACGTTCTCGCCTTACCTTATTGGATCCTGTTTAAAGAATCCCTGCCAATGTTTCTTCGGCTGAGCTGACACTCTGCACAACGCAGTATGAGCAACCCCTGCGTGGATTGTGCCTGCCTGCCATAAACCTCGGCATCCATGCCGAAAAAATGAGTCGGTTTTACTCTTAGGGGATGATCTGCAAGAGCATTTCTTTTCAGTAGACATGTGATGGACGCCATGAGGTCCAGCGGAGGGGGAGACGGGAAACAGTAATGTAATGAGGATCATGATTTTGCCTGAGTAGCGGGCGCCGAGAAAAATGAAAGTAACCAACTATAGTGACACGGACAACCAAGAGAAAATAGAAAGAAGAGCCGAGAGAGAGGATTGAAGCCAGAGAGGGAGAAGACTGGGACCTGCGACCGTGTGTTTGCCGTTTGGACATTTTTTCTGCTTGTGGCTAAATGAACTGAGTTTTCTTAAGCGTGGTGTTCTTGGGTCGCCCTGAAGCTGGGTAAATAACCATGAGTGATGGACTGGTCATAGTGTGAGAAAGTTTCATATTTGCGTAAAGGGGCGTGCATGAAGACTTTTACAGTACTATTAGTTTTACAGCGAGAGGACAGAGAAAAGCAAGACTCGCCGAATATGTAATATCTAAGGATCAGGTTGGCTAAATGAGAATAAAAGACCTGCACACAAATCAAGAAGAAGATAGGGTGTATGGTTCAGCGAAAATATTCCTATGGTGAATGAACCGTATGGATACATTCCTATCGTGAAATGCCGCTGTAGAAATGTGGAATAAGTTTTGCTGCTAGGAATAGGTTGAAACGAGTGAAAAGAAAGGTGACCATCCTACATGTTCTTTTATTTTGGAAGAAACGTATGGATAAAGATAGAGGTGAAAGGAGCGGAGGAAAGTGGGCGAAAGTTAGAGAATGAGATGTTAGCGAAAATAAAAGAACGAGAGTGGAGAAAGAGGTGGGACTTTGGTGTAATCACTTTCTCTAGGAGTCTCATTTCACCAGACCGCCAGGCGTCATAGATCCAACGCACGGCTTAAGTATTCCTTTATGTTCTTCTCACTCTGGCCCATGTAACTTGCTGTGACGAGAAAGTGGAGGAAATCCTCGTGGATCGCCCCCTTTTGCATTCCTTTATCTAGCCAGCTTTATAGTTTTCGCTAGCTGTAGGCAGACTATTCCCATTTGTATTGCCTTTTCCCATTGAAAGAATGGGAGAGAATATACACTGAGGATGAGTACAGCTGGAGGAAGAAGCGGTGGCTTCCAATCCTAGCATTTACTACCCGCGTCCGCCCACAGGAATTTCCTCCAAAACTCGAAAATACCCCTCCTACAACAATTTCATTCTACATATTTACATTGAGTTGCCTCCGGGATTTAAGTAACAGCTCTACCGGTGGATACCATCGTGTCAAATTATATGTCATATCGAAAGTGTAGAGAAAGTACTAGCGAAAAGAGTCCTCACGGAGAGACCGGAGAAAGCAGAAGCAACATAATTTGCTCACCTTATTGTGGCTCTTGTGGAATACATTTGCTACCCATTCCACAAACATTGAAATTATTTTTAGTCTCATTGGCTCGCTTAGATGTACCCGTCCAAGAAAGATAATCATGTATCATGTGCGAAATTGCGAACCTTAACGGAGCGGTCCTGCGCGCTAGTGCGCTGCAACAAGAAAGTAAATATTTTGAGCTGCAACTGTTATGCGGCATGGTCTGGATGCTAATGATTTTATGTAAGCTTAATTCGGGATGCAGTTTTAGTTCGCCGAATGAGTGGAGTCAGCTCCAAACCAAAGACAGTCAACGGACGAGTCAAACTGGTCGAACTTCTTTTGAGAAAAACGCAACCGATTTGGTCAAGCTTCACAGCGTGACATACAACTTTCAAGGAACAAAGTTGGTCAGAATATGCCTAAACCGCCAAGTTTTCTTGTTACAGGAACAGCGCTTTCACTACTGAGATTATACTGACAAATTTGATACGGTGCCGAGGATGCAGTGATTCATTGGCAATGATTATTGCACAGTTGTTATCAGTATGTATGACGAGATTTGTGAAAGACTTTTTTTCAGAAGGATTTTTCATCGTAGAGGCCTCTGCTCGTAACGTCTTTGTCTGTATTGCATAGGAAGAATGGCGGACGTTGCATGAAGAAATGAGAATGGAGAACTGGAGAAATGGGAGCTACTGAGTAATCGCATAAAGATGAAAGATGAATTGCAGCGTGTTGGTTAAGATTGATGAGAAATGCGTGCTATCGAGATACTTGCTGCAACAAGTTGTTGGAATGGAGAAAGAATTTACGATCAGAACGTGTGGTGGATGCATATGTAAGGCTTGGTAGTTCACATCGTTCGGAAACCGCACCGCCGTTGGAATCAGAGAAGTGTGGTGTAGAAAGTGAACAAATAACTTTCGCAAAACTTTGTACATTACTATTTGTTCATCGGACGAGACGGCTGAGTTCAGAGAGTGATTTCGTCCGCCTAATTCCGTATTCCTTTCGTGAAAACAGTACAGTTTTTATACAGTAATAGTCTATGATTTGGCCATTCCCTTTCTTTCATATCTTAATGAACATAGGGAACAAGTTAAAAACGTGCACAGGACTAATTGTGGAAGATGATTCGTTGGGATTTAAAGAGGAAGAAAATACATAATATCAGTAGTGTATTTGGGATTCTTTTTCGCTATACCGTCGCTAAGAATGCACTTGAGTGCATGGGCTTGTACCAAAAGCAAGATTCGATTTGATGCAAAGCTTGAGATTCGGAGCAAGAACGCAAATCGGGATACAGGATCTCTACTTTTTACGTGCACACGGTGTTTCTGGCGAATGTTAAGCATTAGACAAAGAGGATGCAGATACGGAGAAAGTTCATAAGCGTTTTCCTTTTATGCATGTTCATTCGCAGGGAGCGACAAGAGAGTTGGACTCATGGCCCTGGTGACAAGTTGGAGAATGAAGAAAGTTGTGCAAGTGACTGTAAAGTCTCCGGTGTCTGCATATTTGAAATGGCCAAGACACATGACGAAGTTTTACTGCAAGCGTGTGTGTGGCTATTCTCTGCATCCGTCATTCATGGGGTTTGTTCGAGATGCTTACGTCGTGCTCATTTATTCTGCATGGCCGAATTCTGTTAAGTATTTCCGTGCTTCTGGGATGCATGTGAGTTTTGGGTAAGAGATAAACTAGGGGGCTTTTCCACTTCCACTCTTGCAAAGCGAGGAGCACTACTGGAGAAAGCCAATAACAATAGAAAAGTTAGGCTCTGCTTGAGCGATCGAAGCGCGGAAGCCTACCTTGTTTTTCATAACATGGTTTGGCAAGGCGAGAAGGATTAATTTTGGGCTTGAGTTTGGTATGAAGAAAAGATAGGTCTTGCAACCTGACTGGCTGTCTAGTAGTTTTGTGAAGCAAACAATTTGGTTTGATCCAATCTCGACAGTTGAGGAAGTTGTACGATGAGTCTCAGTAGAAGGACAGGAGTAAAGAAGGGCTTTCATCCCACCCGTGTTCTAGTATGTGGTGAGTTCCACTTCCTTTTCACTTTGGTAGTCATAACATCCTTGCTTTCCAAGGATGTGCCTCAACGGTTTTATTCCTCTTCAGTTTTTGCTCGGTAATCGCTTACCTGGCTTAAGCTCATACGGAAGAAGGTTATGCGATGGATGGAGCGAAGATGGAAGAGCGAAAGTCTTAGACAGGGAAAAGAGAGAGATCGGACTAAGTGAAGCCGTCATTTCTGGTGAAAGCTTTCTCCGAGTTGGAAATAAATGCATAGTGGGATTTGTTTGAGAATCTTTGCGAGCTGCGGTGATGACAAGGAATCCGAGCTAATAAATGCAGCATGAGTTTCTAGGCAGTTAGCTCTGAGGAAAAAGAAGACAGAGACATAGAATGATAGATGGACAGGAGGTAGGAGAGAAGGCCAAAGACGAAGAGGAAGAAGAAGTAGGCGGCGGAGTCGTGTGGGCAAAGTCGAGGCAAAAGGAATTGCCGAGTTGCATGCGCCCCTCCTTTGAAATATGATGGATGCTGAAGTAAAGTGGTTGCAACTTTTATAGCATGGGTAAGTTAGATAGCTACATTCTTTCCAAATCCTTTGTGAAGGGGTAAGAAGAGCCTCGGATGCTGAGATGAGAGATGTATTTGGTGAGCGATAAAAAGTAAGTAAAGATGAGATATTCGGCTTCAGCTTTATCATTACGCGTGCAACTAACTTAACTTGGTTCGACGGACTGGGTGCGTGAAATTCTCCTGTTCTCTGTTGCCTGGTGTTACTCCCTAAGTAGCTGCAGCAAGATTATGCTATTGCGTGGACATTGTTTTTTTGTATTCCCTATGTGTAGATTTCGATGGGCTGGAGCAACCAAGCCTAATGTATGGGTTTAGCTGATACCAGTCGCGCAAAGTAAGTGTGGTGAGTGAATGGTGGGATTCGTGCCGACTTTCCTGGCTGTACTTCAAAGCGAAGCGGATTTTAGTGGGCGTGTAAGGAGTGTGTGAGATCTCATCCTTTCAACAAGATGGAAGAGGGTAGGTAGAAACAGAGCTTACTGGAGATGTAAAAGTAAGAGAGAGAGAGAGAGAGAGAGAGAAATGTAGACGGAGAAAATGAGGGTTGGTTAGATACCGGATGAGGAATTCATCTCGGGCCTCTTGGCCACGCTAGCATATACGGTTTTGGCGGAGCGGGAAGGCTGTGGCGACCAGTCTCGAGCTCCCTCATGATGATGATGACTCGCTGAGATGTAGCCAAATGGCGGACCTATAGGAGTGCATACATAGGAACGAAGTTGGAGAGGCCCATTATTTACCCTGTTGTTCCTCCTCACGGATTCTATTAGAAAGAATATTTTCCCTCCTTGCCGAAGTCAGTCTATGTTGCTTCCACCTCGGGATTGTTGGGAGAAAGCATTGTGAGGATTTGCTTCAATACCTTTTCCCATGGCCCTTTTTTGTTTCCGGCAGCAGTTCTTCTCGCGGAACACAAGTAATGTAGACACCCCGCTCGGTCTGCACCCACCCACTCGTCTTTCCTATTTCTTCACTCTATCACATCAAATTTTTTTTCTCACGCCCAACACCAAACTCAATTGGGAAGAGAGAGACTGGCTGAGTAAGTGCTCCATGGGTTCTAGGCCGATGTATAACCTATACGTTAGCATTGGAGTGCGGGAAAGGAAGGAAAACAAGACACATGTGATGAGCCATTTTCCACTACCGTCGAGCTGAAAGAGAGAGAGACAGCTTAAGAAGAAAGATGAGAAAATCTTTTTCCACAGTCTACCCGGTTACATGCCTTTTGCCGATGCCAATGAGTCCGCGGTGTATTCCGGCTTTAGCATTGGTTTTTATTCCTGGTCAGGTTTCTAGAATTTTACCCTGTTCCATTTTACCATAACATTCTGTAAACCCAAACAAAACGGGGTTTGTAAGCAAGCGTCAACGGAGGAACTCCAATACCACAGGTTTTTGAGTAGTACCTTTTAATGAAAATGCAGCGCCGTTCGCAGCAAGGGCTAACCGTCCTTTAGCTAACATCTCATCTGAGTTCAATAAACAATTTTCAAATTGGGGGAATACATGATTTAGCGTTCAATTGGTGGAAATCCGTTTGGTGCAAGGCAAACTTTACGAAATAAGTCACTCCTGTTTCCTTGAAGAGCTGGAATGCGTTTGCTTTGATGGAGAAAGTTAAACAACGTTATGCATTTCAGGTTAATACTATAGTACAATGTACTGATGCGACAAACACTAAATCATAATTTGTTTTCCTCACATTCGATGATGATCGATGACTCGGTGATGATTCGAATGAAACTTGAATATTTGAATAAGTCCAAATGGTAAGAGAAGTAATTTTAAGCTAAACCCGGAAGTATGAATAGTACAGATATTTCGAGACTTCAAGTTGACCCCCGCCAGAATATATAACATGTTAAATACATAGCTAATTCGTTCCTCAGTGACAGCCCCAACTGAAAGTCCCGATAATCTGCATAATATTGTTTATGGCAGGGAAAAGGAGATTCAGAGCTATTCCGAAAGATGGACAGAATACAAGGAATACTATTTGGATCAAGATTAAGAAAACGGTTGATACTACTTCAGCTCGTAATGGAAATGAAAACCCAAGGACTGTATTTGCATGGTGATTTTTGGTACCCTTGTCAAAGCATTACTTTTTTGCTTTACTGTAACGTCCTTAATCTAAGTTAGATTTTTCAGCTCAAACTCGATACGTTTACAGTCGGATGAATAAGAAATGAGGTGTGAAGTAGTATGTAGTAGGTAAAAGATTAGCTATTTCAATTGCAATAGTGATCAGTTCTCAGTACTAGATTCAGTTCTCGTTCTCAGAGCTACAACACTCAAAACGCCTCATGATACCGGGCTCCTGCCATGCAAAAGGTTGACAGAGATGTTTCGCGAATGGGGGTTTTGATTAACCTTCCAGTTTATGACGAATTTGGCCAGCTCTTCGTTGGAAAATTTTCTGGAATACAATCTCGCAATGCTAAAAATCTGTGCTTTGGATCCGTAAAGATCGTAATCCCAGCAAGGTGGAACCAAGCCGAACGAACTATCAATGTCGGGGACGTAAGTATACCGAAGAACCGGAGATTTAAAAAGTGGAAACGGCAATAAAGACCACGATGCTTTACCCTCTTGTGCTTCTGGCATGTTCTCAAGACTGAGGACCAGTTGAAGACAACAGGAACCCGGATTATGGGTGCGGGTTTGAGATGCAAAGGGTTGGCTGCGTGAAGTGCATAAAGCGGGAGTGGCTTTAGAAATCAGTTTGAGTGTCTTATATGTCGTAGAACAGTGAGGGATTCAATGTCTGTCTGAAGCTGGTAGCAGGAAGACGAGAGTGCGATGTTTGGATTGTTGATACACGGCCGAAAATCATCGCATGTGGTAGAATAGGGGTTCATGTTCATACATTCTCGCAGTGACGGAATGAGCGAACTGGTGCCTAAAGCTCAGCGTTGCTTATCTGCGAAGATACGTTTGTGGTCTTGGTGCATCTTTTTTTTGTTTTCATGATTGCACTAGTTAATCCACTGCTTGCCTATCTCCTCCAGGGTTGGCAGTGGGAGACTAAATCAAGACGTAAAGTACTGCCGGAATGTATTAGTTGGACCGTGAGCCTGCTCCTTGTCACAAAATAAAAAAATCAGAGGGAGGCCTACGAAGTTTTACTTGCCATCCTAATATGATCTCAAGGTTGGCGTGGCTTGAGTCAGGGTCGGGTCCCAGAGCTCACTCTCTGGATGAACACGAGGGCGATTCTCTAAGAAAGTCAACTTGCGGAAGATGCAAGCAAGACAAAGCATGAGGGGGGATGTGCATATGGGCTGAGAAGAGGAGATGATGCCGATATGAGAGATTGGTAAGGGAGCGAAGCACACGAATGTAGTTAGCTTCGCGGAAGGATGCGCGATGATGAGCACACTTCCAACCATTTGCCTTCACCACCACTTACGGAGGCTGAAAGTCCTTCTTTTGGGATTCGTGGTGCCTGTCCTGTAGTACCGCTTTTTGACGGTAAGTCCCTGTGAGAAACAGTCACGGATGGATGTCTAGTTGGATGGATGACTGGACGGAATTCCTACTCGGAATCTATGAAAGGCTTGAGCCCCGAAGGCCCTCCGTTTTGAATACTTTACGTCTCGTACGAATCAAACTCCTGCGAACAAGCCGCACATGTACCACCCCGACCCCGTTTACTACCACCACCACTCTCTACGTCTCCCATCTAGACTCCTGTTCATCTGCTCTCGCTACGCAGGCTAGACGACAATAAAGGTTACATCCATGCCATACTCGCCTCTCCCAACTTTCCGCGTTTCCCTGTCTCGGAAGACTCTTTCCAAGTTAAGAGCTCAAGGAACTTGGATGTTTCATCCAGTGTATTTCCGGACTGCAGTAAAGACGGGAGTGCAGACAACAGCTGCTGTAAGGGCTTCAGCAACGCTGCTTTCCACCTGTGTGGATGTGAATAGCAGGCAGTGTACTTTCACCTGCTTTCACTATCATTGCTCTGTATGGCTAATACTAGCCGGTTGTGAAACATTAAATTTTGATCACTAGATTTTAGGCAAAACAATTTTGGCTCTTGCCATGTAATTAAACCAAGTTGGTCCAAGTCTGACTAGAACAGTGTGACAATTCTGGAAGTTTCATCACAGTCTCAGATTAACTGTAGTATTGAGAGGTAATGACTGAGTAATCTGTGGTTAAGTCACAGTGACAACCGAGTGAAACTTCAATAGGCAAGTGTTTTAAGTCAATTTAAATCTAGCTCTGTCTAAAATTGTGAATGAAGCAAGTGTTGAAAGCCTCTTTATGCCAACTGCTGTTGACATGGAAGTAAATACTTGACGAGTATTAATGATTATGGAACGGATTGGAGCCGTTAAAAAGATCCCGATAGAGAGGAGCGATGGAACGGCGAAACTAAGGTCATATATCTGTTGAAGACGGGCAGTAATGAGTGTCATTCTGGAGGCGGTTCAGATCTGTGCACGTGTACATGTCGCCTCTTTCTCAGAGAGAATTCGTCAGTCAAGTGCTGTCGGCGTGGAAAGAATTGGATAAATTGAGAGAGGAGAAGTTGGTCGTGAAAAAAAAGGAGCCAAGCGGAGGCCAACCTAAGACATCATCTTGGTCGGCATCTCCCACGTTAAATCTGAGCCACATCTCCCCTCGGTAACTTCTATCGGTTATCCTTATTTATTTACGCGCAGTTAGCCCTCAGAAAGTATTCCAGGAGAGTAGAAAAAGGAGCACTGAGTCAAAGACTAGAGGAATGTGTATCTGAGATGGTAATGAGAACTGCTATCTCCAAGCGGTGCTGAGCAGTCTCAAACTTTTATAATCTCTGTCAGTGTTCTCGTCCTGTAGTGCAACGAGAGTGCACCTTTTCAAAGAGGGGACGTGGTTCCAGCGTGAGGGAAATTCACCACAGCAAGTGTATACGCTCTGAGGCCATCCTCGAAAGCATTATTCACAAATTATCCACTCCCTTGACGGCGATGGAGAAATAAGGAATTCTCTCTTAGGTAAAACCAACAAAGGACGGAAAAAACTTGATCTCGCTCACCGGAGTAAACGCCCAGGTTAGTCGACAGTCATCCCCGACTCTGTGATCTGCCCCGGCGATCAAGCATTCGCCTACCTGCCATCACCCACGGACTTTTTCTACCCTCCATCTGAGAGAGAACGTATCCATAATTTTGGGCGGCCCACGAACGCAGGTTCACGTCCTCTATCCTCAAGAACTTTCCAGT
>VRMD01001248.1:0-18030 GCA_009872375.1 Sminthurides bifidus
TGCCAAAAAAATGAGATGGTGGCTACCATGGCAACATTGCAAAAATTAAAACTGAACAACTTAAAAAGGGTCAACTATGTTACCATGAAGAAGAAAAACTATATGTGACTTACAAATAGTTAACAGCAGAAATTGGATAATTTTCCTAAAGCTGCATGTAATACATACCGTAATGCTGTTTCAGGATATTCATCATCCGAATTTCTTCAGTCATTGTCATTATTACATAATAAGAGTTATTGAACCAAGTGTTCCAGATGCATTATGCTGAGAGTAAAATTATGAATTCCTTACCTTATTCTTGACAACACTAGTACTGACTTCATTAGATCCATTAGTTACTTCTATAAGCTGCTTTCTGCTGCCACTCTCCCTGAAATAATTCAGCAACCTAGGATAGAAAATGTCTACGAAAAATAATAATCTTTACAGGCGCAAGCAGTAAATTGCAACCCTTGCCATTTGATTTGGCTCTTACTTTGAGGATCCGGCCAATCCTTCGAAATCAGGATTTTCAAAATTTTTTAAGATATGGACATACATGGTCATGACTTCAATCATTCTGTAAGTTCTTCTTTCCAGATCTATTCTTCCTACTTCCTGTTGTATGAAAATGAGCCTAATATAAGAAAGCGGTTCCTGCAATTGCATTTTGAATTTCATTTTGAAGACTCTAATTACCTTAGCTTTTTTAATGAGCTTTTCGGTGTATTCTTGCAATTCTGTAGCAGCCACAACGACACCCTCGTCAGGACGTTTCTACGATACACAAGAACTTATAAGGCATACAAGCAAATGAATCAGTTAGGTAACAGCAACTGGCATATTACCTGCAATTCACCGATGTACTTCTTGACTCTTTCTTCAGTTTCATCTAGCTCAGACTTACTACTTCTTTCCCTGATATCCAAGCTAGCATGACTTGACTTGAAGCTGATCGACAGTTCAGTGAACAATTTCTGTGAATTAATAAAACCAGCTTCTGTCAACCGCTTGGGTTCAATAGTATACCACCCATTAGTTAAACCATAAGTACAAACTTACACTGATTTTTTCAACATCACTTTTGCTGAGTTTTTGGCTAAGAAAGTGTAACAAAGTAATAATTAATAGTTGTGCAAGAAGTTGCTTTGACAGTTTTAGACCATTTCCAAGTAATGCATAATGAGAACTGGAATAAATAATACTGTATCAAAGATAGATCGCTTTCGTAATCATGCTACTCACCTCGATTCGGATTTTTCCTGCACGTGTAAGTCTAGAATCGAAAACAGCTGTTCGACGAACCCTGGATAACCCGCTTCAAAAGAATACTTCTCAGCTTCGTCATCAAGATCATAAATACCTTTGAATTTTCTTTTGCTACCATCCATCGCGTCTGCCTCGCCGCCTTCCTCTTGAGCGTGATGTTTATTAAACTGAGCCAGCTCTTGTTCAGTTAAATCTTGTCTTAATACTCTCCATTCAGACCGAGGCAGAACACTCGCCTTAGGATCAACCGACCTCATAATGGGATCGTATGCATATCTAAAAAGTGTCAGGTTAGAAAGAGAAATTAATTTGCCATTAAAATTTAGGCGACTACAACCTTGGGCTTTTTAAGAATCAACGGAACCAAATTTCATTGCACTTACGCTGTCATTATTTTCCTCTCCTTCTCCCCAACAACGCCCTTGAATGATGATCGGTCATCACCTCGTTGGTCAATTGGTAGCAACGGAAGTTCTTTTGGAATGTTGCGCTAAAAAATTGGTTTATGTATATAAATGTTTTGAGCGAGATGGATTTTACAGCAAGAGCTTGGTTTACCTTTCTTAGTAGACTAGAAGAATCTGAAGCCATTGGAGACCCAGCGTAGGCATCGTCACCAGAATAATATTCATTGACTGGTGTCCTATCACCATCAGGGTTTGTCAAAGTTTCCTGCAACATACAACTGATTTTCAAATAACTGCAAACACATTGCCATGTGGCGATAGATAATTTGGGAATCACTTAGAATTGACTAACGCCATGGGTTTGAATAAAATTTTGAATGTTACAAAACATAATTGAAGGTTTTACTATTTTGAGCTAGACTGAATGAAGTTAAAATTCATTTTAAGCTAGTGCTGAACTACTCGCTACTTTTGAATCGAAGTTCCTCCTTAGATGGATTTTCCAGCCAGTACAAGGTAAAGTGGTAGCAAAAACTTCAAGGAAAAGCGCTGCTCAATACTTATTAATTTTTTTGCGCTATGCTAATTGAGACACACAAGCTGCTGCTCCTATCCTCAATATTTACTCTCAACACCACTGGAGTTGTGCATTCTCACTTGAATATTTCTAGCATAACGTACAAAAACTAAAAATGCATAAACTGGCTAAAAGTTTGGTGGTTAAGTTTAAGATAAACATAGCAAATTAAGTACCTGCGACGACGATCCCTGTGACGGAGTGTAATAGTATGAGGGTGACGATGGTGATGTAATAGGGGAACCAAATGTAGTGTCATTATCACTAGTTATTGAAGCTGCATCATATTTTTCCACATGACCCCCATTGGTAGTACCACTTATTTCAAGCGGTCTTTTTTTACTATTGTAGCTGTCTATGGCACTATGATATTCAGGTGAATTAGTTTCATTATCACTTCTGCTTCCAGAATCTTCAATCATATTTGGCATTCTGGTCAATTTCCTTTTGCTGGTTCGACCAGAACTCATTCCTCTTGGGACCGAATCAGGACTAGGGTCAGTCTCTTGCTCTGACTCTTCTTCAACTGTTGGAAGCCCTAGGCTCAACTGGACACTGAAAAAGTAAAATAGGGGATCACTATGGAGCATTTTATGCTATTGAACCAGAGGTAAAACTATAACATGGACTTCACATTAACCGATCAACCCGTCCATCAAAAAGAAAATGCTATTTGGGACGAAAGGGCCATCACTAAACCCAAAAATAGCTACAAAATACACAGAAATCAGCTGGATTCTAATGTTGTACTGCTGAATATCCTTGCGGAATCCATTATTGCTTTATGCTTACGTACAAAAATGTCACACTTTAGCAGACCTTGAAGTTCGCATCACCACGTATCCGCAGCTCTCAGCTGCAGACACAGACGAGTTACTGCAGCTCCCAATTATGATAATTATGACTACTAGAACTGATGAACTAACACGAGCTGCCTTTACTGCCTCTTTAACCGCGTAAGCTATATCAAACGAGACGAAGAGATGAGGTACATCAAGATAACTCATTCTCAGCTACCTTGCTTCACCATCCAAGCCATACTCGTAGCGTTACACTTGCTTGAGCTTTAAGACGACAGGGGTTTACAAGATCAGAATGGGGATTTTCACTTCACGCAAAGTGAGGAGATCTCAGCACTAATCTAAAGGGCTGTTTTAATGTAACTTCAGTTTCATCAAATCATTCATCGCACCTCTTGTCTCACCTGAAGCTTCATAGCCTTCCTATGTAGGACTTGAGCCCGCACTTGTGTCTGTACGATGAGATACATTAGACGAGCGAGTCTAGCCTCTAAACAAGTTGATAGTAAGTAAATCATTGACGCTCTCACAGCCTCTTTATGTCTAATGAAATCTAAAAGAAGATAAGCCAAACAGGTTTAAGCTGCGGAGCAACCACAATGAATGCTCTCATGGACACATTCAAAGTATTGCAATAACTATGTTACTACTCTCCAGAACAAAAGTAACAAATCCAACAGAAACTAACTCCAGCACCGCTCAGGATGAATTTCTTAAATTATTATACTGCTTGATCTGGACTGTCACATAATTCGCACACACAAATCCACATGACCTAATATAGCTGCTACTGGACGACTAACAACCCGTACAAGAACAAGAAACTAAGTAACTTCGAATTTTGAGCTAAATTTTTTGATGCTTAAAATTTCACAAAGAAAACTTAGCGACAAACTATACTTACTTCCTTGCCATTTTCTGGAGTCAGACCGAAGTTCAAAGATATACAAAAAGTTTCCGAAAAGTAATCACCAAGAAAATTCAGCCCCAACTGAAGTGTAACGCTGTGGCCAATAGCTTTGGCAAGAAATTATTGGATCTAGGAGTTGATTTTCGCTCTTGATCTACTGTTCTCAAGAATTTCGATAAGTGATTTCAACACCAAGTTCTGGCACATTTACATCTTTATATTCACCCAATTTGACTATCCGTTCAAATATGCATTCCAAGCATGGCGAATCCCTAACTTGCATCGGCATTCTTAGCAGCAAATTATCTTACTACTATACAACCACTTGTAATGAATAACCCGAAGTGCGGTCGACTTTAGCAGGTTTCTTGTAGAACTGATATTTTTATCATCTCTAGCATGATTCTGTGCGTGTAAACTAGTACCATGTACGCAGTTCACCACATCCGTTCCGTTCATATTCTCAGGTCCTTCTTTCTTGCACTTACGTAAATGCCAGCCAAGAAATTAATAGAGATCTTATTGAGGGAGAAGAGATAATGTTTAAGTAAAAAGAAAAGATGTACCATAGCCATAGCCGAAAGGAATAAGCAATTGATACAACCGACGCACCTGTCCTCGTCGCCGCTAAGTCTGTCCAAATCGTTGTCTTCAAGTTGCATGTCTTCCATTTGCCGCGATAACACATCATCATAGTAGGGGGCCATAGTCTGGCAAACTGTGGATACGCTTGTTTTATTTTTAGGCGAAAGTATCACAGGATCATCAGTTTGCGTTGAGCTTGATTGAAGCGCAGGTTTAGTCGTAGATTGTGGTTCCGGTTCCAGGCTATTTTCTTCTGATAGTAGCGGACAGGACTTCGTCACCGTAAAGCTCTGACATGAGTTCTGTGTATTGAAAATTTTGCGTGTTAGTCGCAAAAGTAATTATCAAACAAAGTTATGCGTCATGAGAGGCCAATGGGGACGGATTCTGCTGGGACAGCCCTAGTATCTTTGATCTACCAAATCAGTACAGTACAAAAAAGAACGGCTCGCCTAAAGTCGGGGTTTAAAAGTCCTAAAACGCCGATGAGCTCAGGAAGATACTGTTACCATAAAGCAGGATGGTAAAAATTTTTATACTGTAGTCGTATGCCATACTGCCCACTGCCTTGTGTATACTAAACACACTTTATACCCGACCGTACGTAAGCAATGGTATCACAATAAGCTCACATATAGGGATGACAGATATGACATTACTTGGACGTTGTCTTCGTGAATGAAAATTATAGTACAGATTAATTAATGTACTGATGCATGAGTTTATGCAAAACTTTTCTTACAAAAGCAGTAAAAATTTCTTGACTCTTCTTCAGCTGAATTCTGAACTCAGCAAGCTCATCTTGAATGCGTCGTACGACATCCGCCTCTGGACTTTGTTGGGTTGGAACTTTCTCGTCAGGATCACAAGATGAAAGTGCATTATTCTTTTCTCCTTTATCGAATTCGCCATGCTCAATGCCGGCGAAGCTATTCCCATTCAGCTTTCGATCCTCTCCTGCTTTCTCCACTCGAATGCTGCAAATGCAAACACACCTTAATGAATAAACCTGTACCTTCTTTCAGTCCTTTCCATTTCCTGATACCAATTTTTTGCAATTATGTGCAAAATCAAAACAGAAAAAATTATCCTATTTTAAAAGCTTAATACAAACGACGCCTTAGTTTGCATTGCTCTAAAAGAAATGGACATTTTCCTACTCAAATTGGATTCATTGTCGAGTTTGGGTTAAAAGGTCAACTCCCGTTTTCTCCATTGTTTCAGAAGATGCTTCCGGCTGAAGAAATCCCGGTGTTAATTACTAAATTAGAAAGCTGCAACTATGAAGGGATAGCTTTCTCTAAAGATTATTTATGCAAATTTAACTGTGCAGCAATGTCATGCAACACTGTTGTTCAACTGGATATTAATGTTCCTATTAGAATTACCTGATACTCCGCAGGCAGTTTCCCATGATTAAACTAAACTGCAGCTCTTGAAAAATCACCGGATTATTGTAACCCTATCCAACAGCGTAGGCCGTGACAGTGCTTCTTTTGATTCACTCACAAGATCGGCTTCCTTCCCCCCGAAAACACGAAGTAAAGCCGAATCTTTAATGGATGCTGCTCATGATCTGTCGAGGAAAGCACACGCGCAATGAACGCGCTGGCAGAAGCTTTGGTGAAAGTAGCGTTCAGGAGACTCGCTAGCTGGAGATATTGAGATACTAATATTCAAGAGGCTGCACATAGATACGTCCTCTGCAAGTTACCAAGTCTTCTGAGACACTGCTAACCATTCAATGCACCTAAGCTTAAACTCGGATAATGACATGCTAATGCAATAATAATTGCTATAATGGCCAGTCAACATTCTAGGCCATTTCACAAGCTGCAATTTATAAATATCCAACTGTCAAGAGTAAGGCCGGCTAATGGGTACAAATACGTGAGTGTGGTGGAACTCCAATGAAACGCCTATTTCTGTTACTCAAACTATAAAACGTTTGCACTAAAATAATTATTATGCTACGAAAACATAATCCACGAACCTTTCCATGAATTCCATCCGGAGAAGTTGGATCACTTCTAAAATTTCTTTCAGCTTGCATCGGGTTGGGTAAGGATATTCAGCCTGAAAATTATATGACGTTGAAAATCTTTATCTGTAATAAGGTAAATACTACTTCACTTGGAAGATTTTTCTTACAAATGAATCTAAACTCCATGGCTTTGTGTTTCCTGAGCCTTCATAGTTTATCAGAGAGTCATGTCGAAACCGGGAAGGAGTTGAAAAGCTTATATTTCCAGTCTACGAGGTAAATAAAGAAATGCACAAACTTGTGAGCAGATTAAGTCGATAAATATCAGGGTAAGAAGTGCTAAGTGGCTAACCAACGAAGCTGTAATTTCAGCATGAAGTGAATTTTCTGATGGAGTGATTGGCTGATCTTTGAATAGGATGTCACGCTCCAGCGTACTTGTGTCATCTTCAACCTAAGTTTTCAACAATAGTACATAATATTCAAAAACATTGATGACCACAAATCTGTAGCATAGGATAAGGAAGCTTTACATACACAATCTGGCTCACTGAGGTAGCTTTCTCTCTCGGGTTCCACATATTTCTCGTTAGCAGCAGTTAATCGATTTTCTAGCTCTCTGTTATCTTTGAGCAGTTCCTATTACCCGATTTCAAAACATTATCCCTCTCATGATACCATCACCAACAACCTTTACAAGTATAGGAGCAACATGTTTACCTGGTTGAGATCGCTTGATAGCTGTAAGCTTTCTTGTAAGTTTTTGCATTGTTCTTCTAAATTTGCTTTCCCCGAAAGCAACTCCTGGATTTTCTCGCTGCAATCTTGCTTATACGATAGTATCTCTTTTTCCAGCTGGACATTCCTTAGCTTTTGATTGTCTAATTGCAACCTCAAAGTACTTACCTGCATAAATACAATCGTCAATGTCATCTGGATCGTCAACGAATATTAAGGAAGAAAAAAGCATTCTGGTTAACGTGAATTTTCGGCTCACTTCCTGCTTGAGTGATTCATTTCCGTCAGTCAAATCGGATGTATCCCTTTCTAAACGCTCAATGCGTTTAATTAAGACTTTGATCTTATCTTCGTATCCAGCAAGAGCTGATTTAGCATCTTCTAGTTCTCGGGTTGCGTGTTTCAACTTTTCACATTTAGACTTGCAAACGGCGAGCTTCTTTTCCAATTCATCCATGGAACCCTGTGAAAATCACCAAAGTCTAGTGAGCTGGGCTATTTAAAATGTAAACATATATTAAGAATTTCAGGCATTAGGAGCGACTGAAACGAAGTCTAACGACTTTTACCTGTAGGACCTGTTGACTTTCTTCTGATGCAGAAATTTGTAGCTTCAAATCTTCTATTTCGTTGTTAAGCCTTCTTATTTGATACCGCAGCTCACTATTTTCTGTTTGAAGCGCAATGTGATCACTGTGTGCAAAAATTTCGCAAAGTAACTTTCACTATTTGTCAGATTTTGTCCATCACGTAGATATAACTACAATAATTTTGGAAGACTAACACGACGCTAACGTTTCCTCCTTCTCCCTCAAATCCACTGGGATCTCGAGCCGACATATTGGACAAGTCAAAGCCCATGTACGAGCTGACAGGAGAACTGGAGCACAAAGGCCTTGGGCACGTTACGGCATCTAGTGGAGCAAAAAGTTTGCCAAATAAACGTTTCCACTTTCCGTAGATTTATTTCGGAGGATTAGAATCCATGCACATCAAGAAATTCTCTCATAAGACGAATTATGCCAACGTTAATTAAAGACTGTACCAATTCCTGCATCTGGAGAACCAGGGTCCAATTCCGAAATACTCAAGCTTTTGTCAGTCGCATCACTGCTGTTGGATCTAGACACGGACGGGCTTCTTAGGCGACCCTTGTGGATATTATGTCCTGCAAAAATTGCCTCTCCTTCACCTTCGAATAGAAATCCTTCTTGATCCCTAAGCCGTGCTCCGTCCGTATTTCCCACAGTCGTTATTCCCAATTCTGAATACTCAGTGTAGCTTTGAACACACTTTTCCCGAGGATTATCGGCGTCCATTTTATTAAGTCAAAGGATTGCGCCACTGATCCTGCAGGTCGTAAACTTTGATTACTCAACCTAGTAAGGGAAAACACAGTCAAAATACAGTAATTGCAGCTTTAATGATAAGATATAGGGAACGATTAAAGAAATTTTTTGCATCTGCAAAACCTTAGTTTATCATCACAGCCATTGCATTCAGCTAAACACCTATACTTCAAGTGAAGCTACACAAGTTTAGGTATCTTTACCTCCGCTCCTTTGCTTCCCAAACCAAAACATACTTTATTTACGCAAAACGTATTGACGCTACGGTCTGCAAGCAAAGGAACCGGCAAGAGAAGAGCTTCATTGAATTCGAATCACAATTACATTCCCTTCCATACTGCCACAATGCCCCCATATTCGTTCCTAAGCTCTCTGAATCACATGCGTGTGAACATCCATCTTTAAATACTTTTGATGAAAGAAACTGCACTGTGTCGATCACACATGAAAACATGAAGAGCACGAGACAAATCAAAGATCACAAATCGCCTGGATAGTTTCCGTTACAACTACCATTTGATCTGCATGCATAGTTTAACCTAGCACACATGCAAATTATCATAATCCCATTACAGCTACCTTTGATGACGACTGTGATCTACCTTTACCTAATTAAATGAAGGATTAGACGATTCCCGAAGGCCCGAAGTCTAATCTTCATTCAATGAGATACCTAAATGTAACTAACATTCACGAAGGAGACCTTTACTTTTGGGCATCGTGATTTCAGAACATGATAATCTAATAAGGTGTGACTCACCTCGTCTAGTCCTTCTTGCAATGGTCATCCACCCCTCAAAATTTTTTGGAATCCACGCGCTAGGATCATGACCCAAGGCACTCGATATCACGACACGAGTTCTTCATGTCACAAACAATAGCTCCATTATCGGACACAACTGGCAGTTCAGAAACGATGATCGGAACTTACACCATTACTACGGCAAACGAGAAAGACCACATACAATGCCACATACGCACTCTTCTTCAAGTGCGAATACGCACAATAGCCACAGACATTAGCCGATTGATTGTAAGCATGCTTCATAGAGTCATCATCCGTAGTCAGCACAATGAATATAAAGCCTTTAAGTAAGCCCTTACGTCATAAATCGGCAGTCATATCGGTAAGAAGAAGTTCCTCAAAATATTTAGAATTTTCTCTCTTCATATCTGTATCACTGGTGCAAAAGTTCTAATTCTAAAAAAATATTAGCAAGCCGGTAGCACAGCCCACACAACTATCAGCATCGTAGATGTCAAGGATTTAAAAAACTACTTGAACTTTATCTACGGATCGATCGAGCCATACGTCACTCTGGTAAAAGGAGAGTTAGCATCCGTCAAACACTACCACAAATCAAAGTCCCTTAAAGCAGGATTGAAGAATTTTTAACAACACTTTTAAGTCTCTTCTCGTAAGTCGAGGTTTTCCACACCGTTCCGATGTAGCTGAATTGCAATGTGAAAGGCTTTTGAGAAAGTCACAACGCAGTTTTAAAGCGCTATGGAAGTCGAATGGAAGGGTCACGGTCATCCATGTCTATTGTTTGACCTTTAACTTACACTGGAATCAACAGGTAATCTTCATCCTACTTCAGTTCTGACACGGGGAGGGGGCAAACTTTGATTTTACACTACATAGAACCTTAAATATTGCCTAACTTACACGTCACTTGTGCTCGTCAGTTCCATGGCATTATCAAATTCTCCGGATGAACCAAAATTATAGAATCACGGCATTATTTTCCATAAAAAAGGGATGTTAAGAATATAAAATTATAAAATTAATTAAAACTATGGCAGTTAAACTATACAGGTTGGGGGAGTAAATTGTAGCGGGTCAACTCTGGACCAACTAAAATTTTCTGACCGAACTGTTCCAGTAACTGCAGAAAACTGGTCCTTGGCAGAAGTTGATAGTTGTAAACGGTAGATCTCCACAGCACTTGTTAACATTGCGAGATTTTCCCCTTTTCCTTTTCGCACTTCACCGCACCATTGCATTAGCATTTGCCACACGGATGAGCGGTATCATTTTTCAGACCAACTAAAATGATTGAGCGAGGTTCTTTTCCCTCCAACCAGTGGAAAGAATTAGAACGTGTACGTGTGTGTGTTCTTTCGTTTTACAATGCTTTTTCTCCTACCGTACCGCCGCTCCGTTTGACTCTCATTAGCAAGATAAGAGCCAATAACAATAAGACGTCAAGGCAGAAGTTGACTGACTGTATCAGTATCAGTTCCACGGCTCAGTTCCGCACCTTCCTTGACTCATGTAACGAACCCGTCGTCGTCAGAGTAATTATCAGAAAAATCGCACAAATGTTTTCTTGGACAGCTTTGCGTCAGCGAAAAGTGATAGAAGAACAGAGCATAAGTATCATCGGACAGTCTTGAATGCTAATCCGCCGTGTTGGTAAATCCTCTGTCACATTACCATTTCATTAGTTTTATTTGCCTAATTAGCCTTGGAGTATTGGGTCGTTTCAAATAAGTGTACCAGAGACGGAATGGCTGCTGCTGCAGCAATACGATCCAAAGCCGTACTTGCTGATTCATCACAAGTTGCATCGTTATTTACGGTATATGCTTCCGTAGAGCAAATAGTGAAAAGGATCCTTTGTGGTTATGGCACTACGAACGTGGACGTTGAATCAATAGTTTGACATACGAGGGAGCCTCAGCTGTTTGATTCGCATCTTCACACCGGTTCCACTTAAATACGTTTGTCTTCCAGGCATTGTTGTCACCTCCTGCCTTAAATGGTCGGTTAGCACTAATCTGGTGAACGAAAAGCGATTTTGAGCTCAATGGAGCTTCAATTTCGTATGCTAGGCATCGTATTAGATTCATCAATACAGGTGAAACAGGTGAGCATCTGGAAACAGAGCAGGCCTTGATTTAAGTCTAATGTTTTCAGCTTGTCTAGATTTAACTGTTGAGACTATAGGAACTGCTGGCAGCAGTTCTGGAATCTGCGTTGTTTGTAACATGCCAGCTGGTTTTAAAGGTCTGATTGAAGCATAATATCCTGTGCTGGTGTACCGCAGATGATGGAACTTGTTCAAAACCGCAATATTTGAATGTCTCAGCTATCAAGTAAGGTTATCCTTTGTCAAATGGAAGGAAGAAAATGCTTTGTGAGGTACCACCAGGTATTATGGTATGAGCAAGCCAGGGGTCTCGGATAGAAGGTACTTGGTTAGATTACTAGAAATGCTAATAGAGGAGAACAGGTTTTCTATGATACCTCTTCCAATTCCAATAAATGTCATTTATGTTTACGAACTGCCAGTATCTGAAGAAAGTCAGCTGGCAAGATTTGATCAGCGGGTTAAGCTTGTGAAGGAAGCTGTGTAATTAGCCGAGATTTGGAGACCTGAATTTTAAGTGAGCGGCAAGGAAAGTATGGCTTCCTCGTGAAGAAGGGTAGGGGTTTTTGATCTTGATGAATGCCTTTCGTGCTCGTGATCGAAAGTTGAAAATGATGATCAAAATATATGGAACTGCATGTGGCAATGAGTTGATAGATACCGACTGCGAGTCAAAGGCCGCTGTTAACAACGTCTTGGCAGAAGGCGTCCTTATCGCTTGTAAGTCCATTGCCAACACTGACGCTGCGGGTTTGGTTGATGCCATTCCTGTGAGAATAACTTTTTGCTTCTAAAGCCTCGATTCGTGTAGGTCTCAGACTTTATTCATGGTGTCACTTTATATGCTCTTGATTTCATTGTTTGATTGCAGATAGATTAAGGTATCAAAATAGATTATTTCTGATCAAGCTTTAAAAACACTTGTAGTCATTTGAAAAACACACTAGAGTAAAAGCTTTAAAAGAATACAATAGCGGACATGGTTACATAGGTGGCACTTGGTTCCAACTTGGAAGTGAAGTAACATCTTAGATTGAATCTTTTATCCTTGAACGTCTATTGTGTAATATTGAGTTGAAACTCTATTGCTGATTGCACGATATTTTTGGACTGTTTCGTATTTGTCGTACTGACATGAGTGAGTACGTCAATTGTGATTGCAGCGATTCAATTCAAATATCATTTTACCTTACATAAGCACTTATATTTGGAAATTATACTTTTAAAGTAATGCGAGGAAGACAACGTAGTTGGTGCTGTCTCTCTTCTTCAAAAATATGTATACATGGAATGGAGTCACTTTACATGTGTGTTATCATACAGTCAAACACGTCAACAAGAACGATTAACTACAGTGGCTAATGCAAGACAACGTTTTGTGCATCAGTTCATTGTTCCGAGCGTGGTCAAGACACGGTGGTGTATACAGTGACCGTCTTAAAAATCTACCAACTCTAAAATGTGTGCGCTTTCATCACAATATTTTCTTACAGAGTATCATATCAACTAACTCACTAACTTTTAAGATACTGAAACAGTATTTTATCACTTGCTGTCTATTCGAAAGACTTGCTTCAGAGAACGTGTCAATTCTCTTGCATCCATTGCGGTAAAAATTTCCTACGACTAAGCTTTTTCATGGACGGACTCAGACACGGTGTATTGAGAGGGGGCAAGGTTATTGAGAGTTTGAACCGGTTTACATTCCTGACTCCGCAATGCCTTCATCGTCTGAAAAATTAGGTTGGACAATGATTAACTGCGCGAATTAGGCTTTATGACCATAAATGAACGTCAAAACAGGCGAACATACCCTCATATCCGTCGTTGGAATGAATTTCCCTTGGTGAGGGAATATCATTCTCTTTCCCTTCTAGGACTGCCAATAAACACTGATGAATGCATATGTATTGCTGCTCCGTTTGGACCATCCATACCTGAGTTGGAATTCAATTACAGTTTAAATGGAGATCTTTGAGCCCTTCTGTCATTTTCAATGGCGAAGTTCTTCAAAGAAAACTTACCCTCTCTCTCCTCATATTATACACGATTCCAAATATATCCACGACATCATGCCGCTTTATTTGTTGTAAGATTCTATCTAAAGCGATAAATGTTCCTGAGCGGCCAACACCGGCGCTGCAGTGAACGACTATGGGCCTCACTCGATCCTGTTCAGGAGGTACTCGGTCTCGGAAAGCTCTAACGAACTTGACCAACGTTTGCGGTGGATCGGGCACACCAAAGTCCGGCCATGTGTCGAAGTGAAAATGTTTGATTAGTCGATATTGATCACCCTGTAATTTTAATTGATCGTTAAGGATTCTGCAAAGCAATTTAGCCTCTACACGGTACAAGGAAAATGCAATAATTAGCATACCCTTTGTAGTCTAAACTCTGAAATGGTCCAGTTATGATTGTTGTTTTGATTTAAAATCTGTACTTGAATGTCACCGTAGTACTGGGGCAGCGTATCAGATGGCCAGTAGCGATCACATTTGTCCCTTCCTGTGAAAAGTTGTAGTTTTTATGCCCATAACTCAAGTTTGATAAATCTATGCAGCCTTAACCGTCGACTTGATTCAGCCAGCTTACCTTTTTCGATGCATCTTGTGAGCATTACTATAGCCCTGGAGTTTGACTCCCAACACATCCTCCAGAAGTCGTCCCTTGTGGAATGTAAGGGCCCTTGTGTCACAATGAATTCTCTTGGCGAGTTCAGTCCCTGCAGATGGAATCCAGTTAGTCAAACAAGCAGAAATACCACTTCATAGATGAAAGATTCGAAAAACGGCCTAGTGGGCTCACCGTGACGTAGTTGGCGTTAATGTAGTCACTGCCCTCATCATCATCAGTGGGCTGCAATTTGAAGCGAGACTGGTCATAGGGTAAAATGTTTGTGAAGCGATTCTTAGGTCTGTTGACTGGTAAATCAGCTGCTGTACAAGGCTGATCTCTGCCTACTCGCTTTAGCTCTTCAAACTCTTCAGAAAATCTGAAGTCTGAGTCGGCGGACATCAGTCGGTNCGCTTTAGCTCTTCAAACTCTTCAGAAAATCTGAAGTCTGAGTCGGCGGACATCAGTCGGTAATGTTCAGCGAAATCTTTTAGTTTAACTGGACGTCTGTAGAAGAAATTGGATCTTCAGTCAAACAACTTGCGTTTGCATATGCGAACCAAGATCAGTAAATAATTTGTGTGTTTGCTTACGAAGTTTCAATTATGGACTCCGGTATCGACGTGACATCAGCTTCTGGTTTCATGGCTTTCCCACACAAACCGCGAGAGCATTTCCTTCTTACTAAAACAGTGCAGATGAGCACAAAGACGATGCTGACTGCTGCCAATGCAACGCTAACTACAATTAAAGTATTGTCCTGATCCGTTGTGATAGGAGAGGAGTATTCTGTATCAGTATATTTATCCTCCTCGGTAAATGCACGAATTATTACGCGGTAGGTTGTTCCAGATTTGAGTGGTCCATTGCAATATTTCTTTATGTTAGGTGCGCAAGTTCTGTCAGAACCGATTTCCAGAACCTTTGATGAACCATCAGTGAAGTAATTTGTCGGTTCAGACACCTGTAAAAAGAGCTTACGTTAGGCTGAATCCTAAAAGGAGTGAAACCATGAATGGCAAGTTTAACTGAACACTGACGAAGTTACCTGGTACGGCGGCCATCTCTTATAGCCTTGAACATCTGCCCAGGACGGTAGCTCCAGGCCTAGAGATTCTTTGTCTGCGTTTTCGGCAACAATGACGGCATACTTACTGACCTCTCCGTACTTGTTCGAGAAGTAGTTCTTTTCAAATTTGATTTTGATAGTCGTGGAAGTTTTTGAAACTTCCTTTGCCTGTACATTCTTTGACGTAGGGGGTGGAGCCCAAATTGGCATCTTGGCATGTAACGTGTTCCTAGGACCGGAGCCGACACGTGTTTGCGCTTGGATCGCAAACGTGTATGATTCTCCGGGCATTAGATTGGTGATAGTTCCAATGGAGTCCTTTGGTGCGAATCTCTTGCTCTGATTGCTTGGTTGATCCTGAATTACAGAACGTTAACAATTAAGTTTTGCTTTAATGGGCGAAGGAATAAGAGGAAAGATTCCAAGTAAGCAGTTGAATTCAAATCTAAACTTTACCTTCAGGCCATAAGTTATTATGAACGCAGTAAGATTTCCGTTATGCCCAGACTCATCCAAATTCCATTCGAAGGTGATATTCTTGGGTTGTATGTCAATCCATTTGAAATCCTTAACTAAGGACGGTACAGATTCTTTGGTCTTGTAAGATCTTGATATGGTATCTGATTGTCTCAGAATTGTAGCGTCTGTTCCAGATCGGACGACGACTGTGAAAATATACTCTTTGAATGGACGAAGACCCGTGATAGTTATGGACGGCTGAATTGTACGATTCTCCACAAATTTATGCGCATCAATCAGATATTGCACTTGGAATTCATCGAAATCACCAAACGGTTTGTCCCATTGTAAAGTAATTTCTCTGTCTCCAATGTTTGTCGCGTTAATGAACGTGATCGGTTCAGGGTCTGCAAATTCAAGAAAGCCAATTAAAGCTGGTTTGATCCACTAAGGTCGAACCTGTACGTTCTCAATCCTTTGCTACAATTGGCTTGCAGACAGTAGTGTCTATTAGCAAGAATTTCAATATCTTGAATGCCAAAAAATTCGTACATGAGCGTTTCAAAAATCTGAACTTACATAAGCGATCTTGTCTCTGCAATGGTCTACTCCTGACTCCTTTAGATACTGTCCACATGGTAAAGTTGTACAATCTTCCAGGTACCAGACCTGTGAATGCAACTTTGTTTTCCGTGTTGTTTGCTAAAAGTTCCTTGGCTGGTATCGAGGGATCAGATAGCTCGAAACGATAACGATCAAACTTGGAGATGGAAGAAGGAGTAGCAGTGAACCGTAGCGTCACATCCGATCGATTATTGTTGTTGTTATTATTCAAAACGATGTACACTTCCGACGTTATTAAGGGCACTGGAAGCAGAAATTACGATTTAAATGGATATTTTAAGTGACCGATAGAAACTCACCTCACATCAACTTACAAATGTGGTGAGTCCTCAGCCAAACTTATGCATATGAAGAACTTACGTGTTCTCAAGGTCATGTTATAATCCTCTCCAAAAATCCCATGAGATTTGGTTTTAATCCTGAAAGTATACGCGACTCCGGACATGAGATTCATGATCGGAATTCGTATATTCTCATACCAAACATCTTCTTCCACGGTTTTAGAGCCTTTTCGAGAACCAAAAGTAGATTCATACTCCTCAGGATCCAAGTCGTCGCTTGCAGGAATAGGATCAATGGCGTCCCATTCGACATAGTAAGTACCAATGCGCCCAGGTGGCTTAGCCCATGTCAAAGTGAGATTCATAGTATCTACTTCCGGTACTACGTTTTTGACTCCGCTAGGCACTGAAAAGATCATTGCCGTATAATATTGAGAAGTAATTCAATATGTTTACGATACCCAGTGAAAACAGGACGGAGTGTCAACATTTATTATTCAAGAATCAGTTTACTTACTGACAGTTTGGATGATCTGCTGATAATTTGAAGCCTCCACCCTGTAGCTGACCGTATTCACACGAATGATATAACGTTCACCGGGAAGTAAGTCTAAAATTTCACGCTCAGTAACAGACTCGTGAAGGTTGAGTTCATTCCATGTTCCATTGCCATCAGTGCGATAGCGAACAATGTAGCCAGAAAACAATGAATCCACTGGAGCAACCCATCTTAGCAATATTGAAGAATTTGTGACTTTCAGCACTGTTAGATTGCGAGGAGGAAGTGGAACTGTACGGGAATGATAATACATCATTAGAAGCTTCAAAATATACATGTGATTCAGGGAACTGATTTAAGTAGTACTTACAAACTGTTTGATAGTAGACATGTTTTTCTGACAATAAGCCGTGAGATACCGCGTACAACTGGATGTTGTAAGCTGCTCCAGGGTACAGATCTCGAATGATGATTTGACTTTCAACAGTTGTTTGGTTGAATGTTTCTTCCGTGTCATTTCTAGTATACTCAATCAAGTACATGTCTTGTCTAGAGGTGACATCCGATTTCCAGGAGATGTTCAAACCGCGATTTATCGCATGTAGATCTTGAACAATTGGTAAGGAAGGACCTGGGACCAGACAAATTACGTATTTCATACGTGTTTTGTTCAACGAAGCTCAGAGCTATTACACGCTATGGAGTGTCTCCTAATTGTTGACTTACGTGTCGCTTGATACACAGTGACTTCGTCTGATTCGACACCATTTGAAATGGCCTGAATACTGATAGAGTAATTTCGGCCTGGAGATAAAGACGACATTAAGAACTCCGGTTCTGTCACAATAATACTGTTTACATCTCCTCCAAATGCTTCCACCTCCTGACTGGTGACCTGTGAAGGAAGATTTGCAATGTCAGTACACAAATTAGTTACTACAATCCTCAAGGTAATTACGAAGCTGAGACTATATAATGTCGCACCAACCTTGTATTGATCCTGCA